>JAQBSW010001042.1:0-153305 GCA_029291075.1 Eudiplozoon nipponicum | reverse complement strand
AAGCCCCTTATCTCCAGTGTTGGCTGAGATTTTTCTAGGGCACCTAGAGAACACATCATTAAAGAGTGACATAAGTAAATGTGCTCAATATATACGGTACGTGGATGATATATTTCTTGTACTTAAGAACAGGTCGCAATCACGAACATTGCTTCAAAGTTTCAACAAAGCACATAAGAATATCGGCTTCACGTCAGAGCACGAGAAAGATGACTGTCTGCCTTTCCTAGATGTACTATTAAAGAAAGAAACTAATGGTAAATTAAACAGAACAATTTACCATAAACCAACATGGTCTGCACAGTATTTGCATTACAGCAGTTTTGTGCCATTTCAATATAAATTATCAACAGTTCGTGGTTGCTTTTCAAGAATTGACAGGTTGGTTAGTCAAGATTCTAGAGAAAATGAATATAATAAAGCAATTAACGATTTAATGTCTAATGGCTATCCCAGACAATTAATTGAATCAATTATTAAAAGGGGAGTTAACCAGAAACAGACGTATTATGGGCCAGAAAAGAAAACAGTCTACCTAAACATCCCATTTAAGGGGATGCAGTTTCCCGAATGGCACAAAAGAAAGTTGAAGCAGCATTGACACGCACATTTAATGCAGCCAAACTACGAGTGTTATTTAGGGTAACACACTTGCCTTTACCAGCAATCAAAGAGAAACAGCCGTTAATGTCGATATCAAATATTATTTACCAATATACATGCGCAAGTTGTCGATCAACTTACGTAGGCCGATCGACCAGACGGTTAATTACTCGAATGAGGGAACATTGCAACTTGAACGCCTGTTTTAAATCAAATGGTGAATACACGTCTGCTATTGCGCAACACATCATCGAAACATCGCACGTATGTTCTCCAGACGTAGCATTCAAAGTAATTACTAAATGCAAAAACAAAAGGAGCTAGCCACATACGAAGCCTTATGGATAAACAAATTGCAGCCGGATTTATGTAAGCAGAAGAAGCACGTACAAGCATTGAGCTTGAACTGGATGTGACGCACGCAATTTGATTGGTTTCTATTTTCCACACTCTCTCTATGTTCACATATTTCTATCTTGTTTTGCTTTCCAATTTATATATAAAGATATGTTCATGAGTAGATATTTGAGAAGACCATGAGAAAGAAAATTTTCTTATATCTGATAAAATTTATTTTTGTTTTTGCACACAGGAAGGGAACAATGAATAAATATATAAAATATAAGCAACAGTGTAAGTCAAATGTGTCTTATCTAATGTTCTATCTACTAACCCTTGCTAAATCGGTATACCGTCTTTTGGAACATTTTTATTGAGAAAAATAAGTATATAGGAAATTGATATTGGTACAGATCATTCGCAACCAGTTTTCTATAAGCGAGGTTTTTACTTAGGTTCCCACTTAATTCATGTTCCGCAGCCTCACGTTTTCTGACCATAGAAAATGCTTCATTAAATATTGGGCCCAATGATTTTTCTACCGATGTTACATTCATTACACCTTTTCCTGATTTTATTTCAATTGACTCTCTAATTAGTCTAGTTAATCTGTTGCGGTTGCATAACGCGATGCGTTTACATCCTTCCCAGTCTATTTCATGACCCGTTTCCTTCGAATGCCTAGCTAGGTCTGATCTTTGAATGTGTCCATATTTGCAGGCTGTCTTATGTTCACCTCTACGAACCTTTATAGGTCGCATGGTTTCGCCTATATACCTGAGATTACATTCTTTGCAAGGTATCGCATATACTCCTGATGTCTCGAGGGGTTCTACTCTTTCTTTTTGGTTAGGTAGTTTATTGCCTATAGTAAGCGATTGTCTTAAAACTGTTTTAATATTGTATTTAGCTGCTATTATTCTAATTTTCCTGCTCAATTTAGAATCAGGTAATACCATAATTTTGTGCTTATCCGGTTCCGTTTCCTTCTTTACTTTGTTTATTATATTATTATTAAATCTCTGTAACAACTCATCTATTAATCTATCTATTATACTTGACGGATAGCTATTTAGTTTGAATATTTCTTTTAATCTCCTCATTTCCTTATCTCTATTTTCTATATCCACTATTCTAAGACTTCTTAATATCATGGATTTAAGAATGCCTATTTTCATTCCATATGGGTGATTTGATAAGAAATTAAGAAGTAGTCCTGAATAAGTCTCTTTTCTAAAAATATCTCTTTCCAATCTGGAACCATTCCGTTTTATTTTCACATCCAAAAAGGGTAATTCATCATTATTCTCTTTTTCCAATGTAAACTTTAATTCACCTAATTGGTTGGCTAATTCGAGGAATTTATTTAACTCATTATCCCCATGATTCCAAATTATAAACATATCATCCAGGAATCTTACATACAAGTTTGGCTTAAGAGGAGATTTTAACAACAGATTTTTTTCAAAATAGTGCATAAAAATATTAGCAACCGGGACTGATAGTGGTTGTCCCATAGGGACACCTTTAACTTGTTTATAAAATTCATTTCTGAACTTAAAGTAGGTGGAGGACATACAAATATTTAAAATTTCCATAATACTACTTAACATCATTTTACTACCTTCTATTATCTCTGGGAACTCTGTTAAACAACGCTTCACACTTTCTAATGCTGCTTGTACCGGGACATTAGTATACATCGATACAACGTCCAGGCTAGCCATTCTATCATTATCATTCAAGTTATATCTACTAATAATGTCAATAAAATGATATGTATTTTTTAAAGTATAATCTAAGAAATAAGTATATTTTCTAATTCTGTTGCATAGAAATTTCGACAATCTATTAAAAGAAATATTCAAACTAAATAGCTATCCGTCAAGTATAATAGATAGATTAATAAATGAGATGTTACAGAGATTTAACAATAATATAATTCACAAAGCAAAGAAGGAAACGGAACCGGATAAGCACAAAATTATGGTATTACCTGATTCTAAATTGAGCAGGAAAATTAGAATAATAGCAGCTAAATACAATATTAAAACAGTTTTAAGACAATCGCTTACTATAGGCAATAAACTACCTAACCAAAAAGAAAGAGTAGAACCCCTCGAGACATCAGGAGTATATGCGATACCTTGCAAAGAATGTAATCTCAGGTATATAGGCGAAACCATGCGACCTATAAAGGTTCGTAGAGGTGAACATAAGACAGCCTGCAAATATGGACACATTCAAAGATCAGATCTAGCTAGGCATTCGAAGGAAACGGGTCATGAAATAGACTGGGAAGGATGTAAACGCATCGCGTTATGCAACCGCAACAGATTAACTAGACTAATTAGAGAGTCAATTGAAATAAAAATCAGGAAAAGGTGTAATGAATATAACATCGGTAGAAAAATCATTGGGCCTAATATTTAATGAAGCATTTTCTATGGTCAGAAAACGTGAGGCTGCGGAACATGAATTAAGTGGGAACCTAAGTAAAAACCTCGCTTATAGAAAACTGGTTGCGAATGATCTGTACCAATATCAATTTCCTATATACTTATTTTTCTCAATAAAAATGTTCCAAAAGACGGTATACCGATTTAGCAAGGGTTAGTAGATAGAACATTAGATAAGACACATTTGACTTACATTGTCGCTTATATTTTCTATATTTATGTAAGGTAGGAATATCTTAATAAATGTATAATACGTTGGTCATAGAGAAGATATTCATGGTTAATAGCTACCATGTATCCTTTTAAGAGGAAACCAAAATGTGATAGGTAGACGGATATATAGATAGGCCTATGGGTAGATTGATAGGTTTATTCTATACACATAATATATATATATATATATATGACTCACACTGTTGCTTATATTTATATATATATGTTTTTATACATATTTATATGTATTTTATATATTTATATAAGGTGTGAATAAATAAATATACAATTTGATTAATTGGTAAATAAAAAAACAGTAAGAAAAGAATAAAATAATAATTTGAAATATGCAAACGTATATATATATATATATATATATATATATATATATATATATATATATATATATATAGGATTAGGGATGTTGGTCTCATACTGTTGCTTATATTCATATATATGTTTTTATACATATTGATATGTATTTTATATATTGATATAAGGTGTGACTAACGTAATAAATAAATATATAATAAGAATAGAAATTATTCATATTTAATAATTATCAATGGTCCTTTCTCTCTCTCTCTCTCTCTCTATATATATATATATATAAAGGTGTTACGATATTATATTTAGATATATATGTATATAGATATAATGAATTATTTTAGTCATATGAGCAAATATTCTTATGCAATTATTTCCAATAGTTGATTAACTTCGCAATGTGCTTACGATTAGCTTTTTGAAAAACGTTAGTTGTCCAGGCTATCTCTATCTTTCTCTCTTTAATCGTTCACCTAAGCGTCGATATAACATTCACTCTCCATCCATCTACGTTACTTGCTGCTCCATATTTGAACTAATTTGTTGCTATGTGCGCAATACCTCACACACCATTGTATACATTAGAGTTCCCGGCTTTAAATAAAATACAGTATATGATAGTCAAGGTTTTAGTTTTAGCATTTTTAAATTTTGATTACCGTGACATAGTAGCAATACAGTTATAACAAATAACAAAAGGTTCGATACTGTCTCTCTCCCCTAAAATATTCTGCATACGAGATGAGATGAGGTATAGGTGAGGTAATGATTGGTCTGCTAATTATAAAAAGTTATATATTGAGTTTAGTTACTGAGACAAATTCTATGATTAAAATAGTGTTGAGTCAAATATATATAAATAGAATGGTTTTGGAACGAGGTTACCACATTTGCTTAAATCTGCTATTGTGATCAGTGTTGTGTTGCCTGATGATGGTGCTGGAAAATAGGCACCGAAACGTCGCCAGTAAACAAAGATGTGATAGAACCGCATTTCCAATTGAAGTAAAAATGAGTCAACCCGATCAAAGACAAAACAAGATTGGAAATAGTGACAAATCGGATCTTTGTGTAACTGCCCGTGTACAGCTATTACCTGCGTACGCAAAACGCGGCATTGATAACCTGAATGCTTACACACCGCAAAATATTGAGTTCAAAACCTATTTCTATTCAGCTATCAGTGTGCTTAAGTTGTATCTAATATATCTACGAGTATTCATACCCGTCGAGCTAGCAACAAATCGGCGCCTTGTCATGAGCCTCCACAGACTAATAGGACTCAATGGCCGATCCTTTGGTAGCCTAGTATAAAAATTACGGAAATACCTGCATTTTGCATAGCGGTTACCCTCTTTATCCACAGTTGTTTGCATTTTCATCATCAAAACCAATTAGTTTAGATTTTTTTAATCTTCATATTTTTTTCAGATAGATAACCATTTGAGTTTTCTGACATCTGTTTGAGGCCTACTGTTAATTAGCTAATGAGAAAATGTGGGTGTTAAATTTCAACGTATAGGTGCACGGTCCGATTCGGCATGTGTTCCTGAAACGAACAACAGTCTTGAATGAAACCACGCCATTCATGACTAAATGCTGCAAGATCTTTATGAGTACACAGATGTTCGGGAGTTGAAATACGCTATTTGGCCCAACACCACCTATTGTGCCTGAAGTTTTTGCCGCTCAATTACTATTAACAAACCGCGCAGCCATGCAACTGTCGTTCGGCATCATCGTTGCTCCTTGAGCGTAAGTGGATTTTTCGTAAAAATTAAAATTCTGCGTCACTCAAGCGCGCAACATAAACACTCATGGAACACACAACCAAAGCAGTATCTGAGTTTTACACCTTTCGTCGTAGAAAACTTATTTCGAAGTAGAAGACTTCTTTGCAGTCAGATGTAATGTACTTGGTGGGAGGGCATGCACAAATAATGAAGAGGCAGCCTGGGTTGGAAATCTCTAAGCGAGTCGCAAAAAGTCGGCTAGATTTAAGTACCGACTCCCTATTGCCCGACTTGAAAAAAATCAATCCTATATGAGGGCCGAAGACAGTAACGAACACACAAGGATAGTGCGTAAAGTTATGTAACATTTTTTGTACCATCATGCTACTTTCGAATTTGCAAAATATAACAATTTCTAATTCACCAAATCGTATGTGCTAAAGCTTCCTATTGCTCACTATGCTTTAACGTTCGCGAATTAAATTCGCCGAAACGAATGCGTAACAAATGAACAGTGATTTACTTGTACTATTTTCTATATTTGGCCATACAAAAATGAGTTCATTGATTTGAACAATATCTAACATATTCATAGCAAATTTACGAACAAGTTTAAGATTGAGAAGAGAAAGTAAGTACAGGAAAAGGGGCAGAACTTGATAAATACGTGCCCGTAGCCATAGAGATTTCCGGCCTGATGAATGGCGGGCACTAGCTAGTCTGCCTAAGAATAAAAACATGAAGAATTCCGGGTCTAATGAGATACAACCATCATTCCGTTTTCATGTTTAGCCTCGAGTTTGGTTTAACTACGCAGTGGCAATTAGTGTCATAAGAACAGTGGCGGAATGCGAGCAAACGTGCCAGACGCGAATGGCAGGTTTTGGCCTCTTAAGGAAGCTTTAGCCATTGGCATCTGGGCAAATAGTGCTCATCAACCATTGATGACAGAAGAACAACTCTAAATACAAACCATTCCCACTATAAATGGGTCATCTAGCGTTCTTTTTTACAACCCACATATAACCATGAGCAGTACGAACTATAATGAATCCACAATGCATCGGCCGTCGCGCAGGATTAAAAATGTCGCCTTATCTATTGGCACGTGCACGGTGGATAAGCGAAATCAGGCTACTGTAGACCCTTCAATGCCGACTACGTCTCTTGTCTTTCTCTTTCCTACCCTCCACCTAACAATAACGTTCTATTAGATGTTATGAATATGGTGGGTGCTGATCAAATCAATGAGCGCAATATCGGATTGCCAAATAACGAAAATATTCCAGGTAAACTACCATTCGTTAAATCTAGGTTAGGTTCTAACGTCAGCGCATTTAATTTGCGGACATTGAAGCAAAATTTCCAACGCAAAGCTCTTGCATGCACGTTGGATAAATTATAAATCGATAAATATTGCGTATCTTAAACCAGAATACAGCATCCTACGAGCTTTACAGAACTAGCTGCACCACACTTATCTACGCGTTATTGGCTTCGTAACTCTGGTTCCACGGAGTTTTCTCAAGCCGATAAACGGGGCGTCGGTATTTTGTTTAGCCCACGATCTGAAGCTTGTTTAACTGAATGGATCCCAGTAAACATCCGACTTTGTGCAACACACTTAAGCACATCTACTGAAATCAATGCCAGAAATTTTCATAAACTTTAAATTTTCGTGGAATCGGTGTATGCTTCCACCGATTTCTGCACTCCGAACTAAGCTTTTCACTTAATACAGCAATGAGTTAAGAAATAATCTTGGTTATGGGCGACATACATGCTAAATTTGGGCGATTAAGTAACACAGAATTTGCATTTAAATGGAGGATGCATTTTATGCCCAATGTGCAAAGAAAATGTTGAACGACTGTTGGATGGCTGGCGGAACGTAGATTATACTCAAGTAGTACAATCAGACGCAGTGTAAGACGTTACGGCACATGGCGTCCTCCAGCCCCCAGACAACGTTTGATTCAAATAGATCGTGCAACAATCAGTTATAGATGGCGTGGTTGCATCCAGGATTATCATTCATTTTGGAACACTTATATCGACTCGGCCCACGCAGTTACCCGTTGGAGATTTACACTCAAGATTTCCGAAATAATAAATAAAAATGAAATTGAAATAAATATGAGCAAATTAAACGACCGTATTTCAAGCAAAAATAAGAAGATATTCTCAAGTCAAAGTATACTAGCCTTGATGGCGAAAATTCAAATTACTTTGGACCAATATAATATCCACAATACTCAATGCGTGTGCCACTATGCGTGGAGTTTTAGGTTCTCGTAGATATAATCACTGCTTATCCGTAAAATCTATGGAGATTCTAGGAACAAGGCGAAAAATTCCAGCAAGCTCGGTCTATAATAGTAATCCGCAGTGTTGTAAGACGCTAAATTAAGTACAGTCTAAGAGTCGATCTCGAATCCTTCTGGATCAGAAAGGCGGAAGATATGGAAGAACCGTTCGCAACAGGTAAAACCCGATGTGTTTTCCAACTTATTCAAGCAATAGGTCCGAGAAAATTTAAGTTAGCGAAACTATATATTACAACAACGACCATCTAATAAACGATAAGATGTGTCGCCTCGATAGTTGATCTCAACACTTCAAAAATAAATTTCCTTAGGTAGCTACGTCAATCCGGATTCCCGAAAGTGTGTTGTAACAACAGTGTTGAACGTTAATCCCGAACAACCATCACAGTTAGGAATAAGGAAGGCAAATCTATTTCTTAAACAAACATTGGTTGCGCGGGCGGTGATAACATTTACAATAAAAAAAGGTTGCGATCTTGATATAAGCACCTGACCCATTAATTACTTACATATGTCAGTATAAACTAAGAATTGTATAGTGAAGAAAAGGCAATTCATCCAGTAGACCGGTTTCGTGCTCATTGGAAACTCATCAAGTACTGGCCAGAATTTGCCGCGGACAGGGCTCGAACCTAGGCACATCTGCTTCGAAATCTGGTGCTCTAACCACTGAGCCACCCTACCGCCGAGTTGGTTTCAGGCTGTGATTATTGGCTTCCGAGCTTATTTAAGGATGGTGGCGACATAATTTATGAACCATTGAATAACATTTTTCGCATTATATGGAACCAAGAGAAAATACCGGTTTCATGGAGGCAGTTGATTATCGTTCCTATTTTCGAAAAGGCAATTGTAATTCGTGTGATTACCATTGTGGTATAAGCTTGATTTGATCCGTGTCTAGGTTATTTGTTTCGATTATCTTACACCGTCTTAGCGCTTCACATGAATCATATACGACAGAAAAAAAACCAGAATCCGGTCAGGGCGAGGTTGTACAGATGATAATTTTACCATAAGACAAGTTCTAGATCAGCGATATTTACATATTCGTCCCACAATAGCCGTCTTTTTAGACTATAAAGGTGCATTTGATCCAGTCGATAGCAATGTTCTATTTGATATTCTATCGAAAAGTGGTACGCCTTGCAAATTTGATAATAAAATACCCGCTCTCTACATTAATGGTTCTGTTAGCATTAATGTCTACAACGAATTAACACATAGCTTTACTACCAGCAGTGGTGTTCCTCAAGGCTTTCCACTTCCTCCTTTATGTTTAATTTTAAAATATATGCTATTATGAACAACACTCTTCTGTACGTTCAGGATGCAGGTGTTGAATTTCTTCCGGATGGTAGATTAGTCAGACGATGTCGTACTGTTTTTCGACAATCGAGATTCTTCTTAGGCCATCTTGAATAGATTAGCAGTTGTTGTTCCGTCTTTTGGTATGAAATTCGCACCATCTAAATATACGATACTTTTACAGTGTAATCCACTTCTCACCCAAACTCTGCGACTGCAGAGTGAAGACCTGGACAAATAAGCCAGGTTTACAAACCTTGCCAACTCTATGAATAACTCAGGCAATATTTTTGACAAGATAAGCTTGCGAATTCAGATTTATGGAGAAACACGAGTATTTCACTCTGTCATAAAGGCCGTGTTTACAAAGTTGTCGGTTTTGGACGATGAGAGGTATTCTACAGCCTTTTTTGAACAGCATAGCACATGTAGGTTACCAAAAATTAAAACGCCACGCTGACATCCGTAGATGAATTTTTGGAACGGCCAACAAGTACACTCCGTTAGAAAAACAAATAAGGTTCGAACAACTGCTTTAGCTAGGTCACGTTTTGCGTATGCTTCAATTCTATTAACCAGTAGAGCATTGTTCTCTTATTCAGCGCCAGGTTGGTGCATGAAACAGGGTGAGCAGACATGGCAGAAAAAGATAAAGTCAATTACATTCAAATTTAGTATGCGACGCGCTCTTCTGTCAGGATGGAGTCCACGTACGTAACACAGTTATTGATTGGAAACCTTGCGCGATAAGGCATCGAGTCGAGCTCAGTGGCGATTTTGGCGCGAATTTCCAGTAATCACTTTCTTAACCTTCTTTTCTTAGTTGGTCAGAGTTAGCTGCGAGGTTTGATTGTATTTATGACGTGATAAATGGAACGCCGCAAAGGATCTCTTTTGTCGATTCTTCCTTTCCTTACAGCTGACTTGGCCATAAAGTTGTACTGACAATGTTTACTTTCCCTCTCTACTATGTATTATATAGATAAATATACGAATATTAAAAAGACATTCCCCATCATGTGTCACTCTCCACTAATAATGGTTTGTCCAAAATTATTATTTTTCCATTATTATTACATTAAAAAACAACATATTTTTTTATTGTTTTCCTTATGGTTATATGGAAGTCAATCAATAGTTACTAATGACTTCTGCATTGCCGTGAGTAATGATGATAATGGGTGTCCACAGTATCTTGATTTCATTGATCCACCTCACACGACGTCTGATGCGGTATGAAATCGTAATTGCTTGTATTATTCATGTTAGCATGCAGATTTTAACATTATGACACTCATTTCTACTGGGAATTTCACACATTCCGTGATTTTTGTTAGACGAGTATTATTTGCCTAGGCGTCACAAGCTAAAGGTTTCTCCCGCAGTTTAAGTTTGCATTTCGAGTGCGGCAGACTTTCTCTCATTCCATTACCACCCGTTTAAGACTAAATGTTATTGAGTGGTAAACCCGAATGAAGCAGTATGATGGTTGTATCCCATTAGACCCGGTAGGACTAATGACTAACTAGTGCCCGTTAGTTGCCAAGCCCTAAAATGTCATAGCTACGGGCCAAACAATAAAAGATATCTGAATCACTCGCGCATTGGGTTCTAGAAGAATCTTATAAAAAAGGAAAGAAGAAAGGAGGCCTTTCCAGAGCGACAATCAGTGATCATTTACTACAGTTTGTAGTCCACCAGACTTACGAGACCGTGAATTATGCTGCCATATTAAATAGGTAGCTTCGTCAGTAGCTTTATTTTCAAGATTTATCTGGGCCTTCTCTGAGTTAATACCGCTAATAAATAATACCATCGAAGGAAACGATTAAAGCATCACAATTTGTGTTTCGTACAACGGGGGGTTGCTTTATTTTATCAACGAATAAAATATGGTGACTCTCGGAATAAATAAAAGAATATCATATATTAAACGGTATACGGGTAAAATAAAAATATGTATTATTAAAAAACATCAAAAATTTGCGTAAGCCAATGACAATTCTGTTTGCGAAACTGCGAATATCTATTTCTACCGATATTAAGGGTGATATTTTTTCACTTAGATGTGTTAGACGAATTAAAGGTACAAATTAAGCTCAAACTGCTATACAGAGAATTAAGACTTGAAGTTAATGACCACCACAGAACTATCACAAAGTAAGTATTCAAGGCAGCTTATTAAAGACTTCTTAATTTAGCGTCTTGGTTATGAACAATATGCTAATTGCAAACGCAAATGACCAGAATAAAACTGTGCCAGTAAATACACATTTAAAGCGTTTATGAGTAAGGAAAATAAAATCAATATCTGGTATATGAAAATGATTGTTGTTTTATGAAACATTTTACCTAGTGAATTTATGATACTGGCGATCATACAAAATTTGCAAACACATGGAATTAATGCGTCCAAAGTCGCACACCAAATCACGAACTATTTTATATTACCGATAATTCTGTATAGAGAAATGTAGAAACAGTTTTCGTAGCAAAATATAAATAACGTGGCCTACTACAATCGATTACATTATTTTTAAGACACTAAAGAAGCGAGAGAACGGTTGCAGTATGCTAAATTCTCAATAGAATGGTGCAAAGTGGTACACACAAGGTCATGCCTTTTTAAAGTTTTTTTTGAAAAATACCTCATGGTGGTGAGAACAAATACGTATGCAAAATTCACAGCAGAATTACGGTACACAAAACTGACAAAATTATAAGATTTGCGTTTATATTGTGTTCGAAATTGAACATTAGGTGATGCGCATCTAGTAAAAAATTAGTTAAAATACTATCAGAAGAATGAACCAAAGTCTGCATGAATGGGAGGTACAATATCATGTGTACATTCGTTTCGATCTTGCTGGCGACTCTTAATTAGGAACCGGTATTACACCCTATGCGAACTATAAACTTTGTGTGGAATAAGGGACAATTTGACGATATAGAATGTAATATCGCCTCTTATTGATGAGTCACCAGTAAGCACGAAACGAATGTGCACATAAGATTATACCTTCCGTTCATGCTGACTTTGGTTTATCCTTCTAGTCATATTTAAACTAATTTATTACTAGGTGTGCAACAGCTATTACACAATTTCCTACAGACTCGGTATATATATATATATATATATATAATATATATATATATATATTATAGAGTGAGTTGGCATTGAACTCGCATTGTCGAGACGTTATATGATGTTAGCTTCACTTCTGCAGGTTTTCACATTCGTCTAAGAGATTGGATCATCCTATTTTTTCACATTCCTCACCCAAATATAAAGTGCGTAATGTGCGTAATACCGGCTCCTACTGATGAGTCACCAGCAAGCACGAAACGAATGTGCACGAGATTATACCTTCCGTTCATGCTGTCTTTGGTTTGTCCTTCTGGTCACAATTGAACTAATTTGTTACTAGTTTCGCAACACCTAATACATACTTGCCTATATATTTGTTCTCCGCTAAAAACAGTATCTAACTGATATATATTGAATTGAATGATGTCATGCTTACCGCGAAATGTGATAACTGATATCGATCAAGGCAAGAGTGTATGGATTTACTGGAGTAACAGGTGTTCGGAAATAGCTGTAATTCTCAATTTTGGTGAACTATAGCATACATTGAAATCCATCTTGGTGGTACTATGTACCGACTCGGCAACTATAGTGTTAGTAACATGTACAATTTCGGTACTATAATGTTGGTATCGGGTACTGACACGACAGCCATAGATTTGGTATCCTGTACAGACTCGGTATATTTATTATATAGAGTGAGTTAGCGTTGAAGTCGCATTGTCGTAGACTTTATTGGATGTTAGCTTCACTATTGCAGGTTTACACATTCGTCTAGGAGATTGTAGCGTCCTATTATCCCACATTCCTCACCCAAATATATAGTAGTTAAAGGGCGTAATACCGGCTCCTACTGATGAGTCGCCTGTAAGCACGAAATGAATGTGCACATGAGATTATACTTTCCGTTCATGCTGCCTTTGGTTTATCCTTCTGGTCACAACTGAACTAATTTGTTACTAGGTGCGCAACACCTAATCCATACTTGTATATATATATATATATATATATATATATATATATATATATATATATATATTAGTTCTCCACTACAAACAGTTTTTAACAGTATATAATTATCTTTGATAGGTTGACCGAAATAAGATGAAAGAATCTAGGCGAATAACCACTTTTCAATTATATCTTACATTTTGTAAGGATGAAATTCTCCAAAATAAATTTCAGCGTTTTTAAAACGAATCAGAGCTTACGATCGCGATTAATGCACGCAAAAAAATTGGATTTCACATTAGCATAACCATAAAATCCTTCAGGTTAATTTAAAAGCACCAACGAGCTTCAAACATATTCGTAGAAAAAAAGCTACTTTTAACTGAAGTCTGTAAGACAAATTGAGGACAACGAACCTAAAATCGACTCATTTAAATGTCACACGAATAGATTTTGCTCATTATGATGCGATAACAGAACAGAACTTCCAATAGAAAACAATAAAAGCATTAATTTTGCTCACAACTATACTAAAGCCAGTAGAGCCCTGTTGCTATTATTTTAAATTTAAACGGTAACATTTCGTGCAAGAAATCAATAATGAGGGTTTATTTTGATTTTAGTGTTCTAGATTACCGATTTCAAGCATTCTGCTTCTAATTGAACTAACGCTTAGGTATAGATTAGCGTTCAAACTGTGGGATCGAAATATAAAAGTTTTAACGAATCATCTAGACGGAATTTTAAAACAATGTAAAAAATAAAACGAAACGGAAAGCAAGTTCGCGAACTTTAACAATACAAAAATCTCTTACTTTAAACGAATGTATGCGGCAGAGTTTCATTATTATAAAGGCTATGCACAGTGGACTGCGACAATTGGCACTCACGCCCTCGGTTTTACTAATATTTCGGTGACAACAGCTGCAAATTCGGTCACGGTTTGGTCTTTTGCAATTCATACGAAAAAATGTACACACTCACACAATCATGCAAATAACCGTAAATCATTATGCATAATTTTTAGCGGTATTACATAGATCAACAATTTTTGCATTTGGTTCAGCAAATTGCCAGTTTTAGACATGTAAAATGAGAAATTTGTCCGTACATTTAAGCATAACGTTTTCATAATGCGAGTTAGATCACACAGATTTAAAATAGGTCGTTTTAATTTCATGAGAACTAAATTCGACTGCAATATCTAGTAACTAATATAAATTTAGGAAAGCTATGATTTATTTGGATTGTATTTATAGATAAAAACAACGAACAGGAGAAAAATAACACGTATAGACACACCCCACACCACACACAAAAAATCACCAATTTTTATCTAATTTGCGTAAAAATTGATATACTTATTTTGTTGTGGATTATGGATAATGCGACTGACCGCTTCTGAAATGCGTAACTCCTCTCCATCGATTATTTTTAATAATAACTTAAAATCTGCAGCAAATTAGAGTTCTGGTGAAAATAAAATTATCTTTTTAAAATTTTATGCATAAATCTACATTATAAGAAAGTTATGTCTCCATACACAAAATAATACTGAATTTTGCAATTGAGTAATTGTTGATTTTCATTTCTTGTGGTGTGCACAGCAACGCACATAACTGCGATCAAAGTAATAGGAAACTGACTGGTGTAACTGTTATATACCATGTGCTAATTTGAACATAGCATGAAAGGCAATTCATAAGGTTGGATTGGAATCTATTTCATGAAATAGATGATAATTCTTATTAGGCACGCATTAAATGTGACAAAAGTTCGTGATCACATAAATAAATAGTGTAACTGAAATTCTATTCGAGTACATAATATGTAGTACTGCTAATGCGAACGCCTTGGTCAAGTTTACACAACCTTCATATATACTCAACGGAGCTACAATTTCGTCAATCGATTTTACGTCGTGCTCAGATGATCACCGAGGAAAGTCTTAACACATCAATATCTGTCAACGGAATAAGTTTCAAGATACTGTCCAGCTGGCCAAACAAAATAAGGGACGTGTTAATTTCAAGTTCGCGATTCGTTTAATTACAACACTCAATAAAATATTAAGAAAAGCTTCTCGTACATGGCTTAAATAAATAAAGGAGCTTATAATTCAAATACTGAAAGAAGACATAAGCGATGATCTTAGTTAATACATCCAGTGAGAAGCGGCAACTGATAAGGCATAACCAAACGATGTTTTGGTAATGATCGGAAGATAATTCGCGTATAGTTATAAATAAAAATATCCGTGTTTTCTTAAGTCAGTATACACTATTTTACACATAACCAGCTTTTCGATTGACGATATTATGTAATGTTCTGCGACAGTTAAAATAAAATAGGACTAGCGTTATCGCAAGTTTGCAATCTTGGTTTAAAGAAAAAAAAACTTCCTATTTGGTTTAATTAAATAATAAAAAAAAGTATGAAAATATTCTATGTAATTTAACTAACTTGATCTGACTTTTAAACTCATTGTTGCTGGCATTAGCCGAAGAACGAGCTGACCAAATCGACAAAATATTGGCGGTTTTGCGAAGGCTAACTGATAGACGGAAAGCAAATTCGAGGGGTGCTTGCCACTCTGGATCAAGTAGAGTAGCCAAAATCCAGGAACGAAGCGCTTCATCAAATTTTGCCTTTAAAATTATATCCCCGATAAAGGTGGAAACAAAATGAATATTTATAAAAGGCTTAGAAGCAGGCATCAATAGGAACATATAAACATACTTTTACTATGTATACTAGCATACATCCACACACATAAAGACATTGATACTTGAATATATATACATATATAAACACATCTATAATGATATACATATATACATATAATAAAATAAAAACATGATCTATTGCATATATGAATTAAAAATATAAGCAAACACACATACATACATTTATACTGGCAAAAATAAATGCATACGTATATACATAAACACATACGAAGGTAAATACCCACCCAAAATAAATACACCTATTTACTCAAAGAAACACAAACTTGCATACCTACATATGAAAATACATACATACATACATACATTTGTAACTAGGTGAACAACAACTAATACATAATTTCATATATATTAGTTCTCCGTCACAAATAGTATCTAACTGTTATAAATTTAATTGAACGATGTCATGATTACCACGAAATATGATAACTGATGTCGATCAATATCAGTGTGTATGGATTTGCTGGAATAACAGGTGTGCAGAAATATTTGTAATTCTCAATTTTGGTGAACTATAGCATATATTGTAATCCATCGTGTTGGAACCATGTACCGACTATCGTGGCAATTCTGGCACTTGTTTGATGTGTGCAAAACAAGGAGAAAATCAGTCTAGTTGGAGAATTGCATTTTCCACCTTACGTAAATTTTAGCTTCTACTGAAATATATATATATATATATATATATATATATATATATATATATATATATATATATGTAAATCTGAAAATTTTAAGTAGAAAAACATTATATAATATTTGAAAAAAATAAATATTTATGTTTATAAACGTTTCTAGTTTACGCAAATAAAATATTTACATCGAAATGGCAGGCAACTCCACGATTGTAGTGCAGATCAGTAGCTAACCGAGTACTTGGATACCTTACAGCCTGAGTGTAAGCGGCCAGACAGCGTTGTATGCGCATCTCAGCAGTGCAGAACGCGAGACTACCATCTCCGCGATCACTGCTAGCAGTGGAACTGGCGTCGTTAGCAGCGCCTCCTAAAGCCACGGCATCATCGCCTGCTAAACTGATGCATTGAGAAACAGCTGGCTGGCCGACGTGCGGAGGGATTTCGCTAGCATCAGCTGCATTGAGCAACCGAAAAAGAAATAGAAATAATTTGGTATGCAAAACCAGGCCAAACAGAATTACGAATAGAACTAGAAAGCAATTACAGTCTCTGCTTATCCTTAGAGAACACCTAAAGATGACTAAAAAGTACCAAACCACAATGAATATGTAAAATTTTGGAAAATCAGAAACGCGGCTGCAGTAATTTATCATAAATATAACATGAAAAGATATCAGCCGCACAATTGCTATGCAGTCTCGTCTACGCAACTTTAACAGGATTCCCGCATGCATAGATGCTATTCAATAAATCAAGTTTGCGGAATTAAATCAAATATAATACCTTATACTTAGTGAGTCACATAAAGTGGCAATACTAATGTTCGTTGTACGATGTGACGTATTTAAAACGTCCCTGTTCATCCACATAGAGAGACAGCAGACTGTCTAAAAAGGATCGAACTGCAAATTATGTAATGAGTATTGAAGGTGTAACTCTTTTTTATAATTCTCACATACACTGCGCTTGCCAAAGGTGTTTTTATACAGTTTTCTATTTTGTCTTTGTAAGTCAGTGTGATTTTGTGCTCTGTGCATGCGCGTGAACGGTAGAAAGACGCCTAGTGAAATTTACCGTAATTGTTCTGTGGTATGTGGCTAGTCAATGAATTGTAATGATAATTATATGAAATTAACAAACTTTATTTAAATTAATAATCATGATCATTTCCTATGCAGTCAATGACTGGATTTTCATAGAAAAATATGGCGTATGCTAAGCATGACAGAACAGAAACATTGCGGCTGAAATCCGGTTAATTTTAGTGTCTGTGAGACTACAAAGGTCGAAGACAGAATTTCTGGTTAACAATTAATTAAATGATAATTGCGTTTGATCTGCATTAGTTAGTTTGTACTCCTGCTTTGATGATGAATATGCAAGATAAAAACGCGTCAGCGCGTGAAACTGAAGGCAGTTCTGCTGTTATTTGACTGGTTAAACAATAAGATTCTTTTATTTAAAACACGCAACGTTTATTGAAATAACTATTACTACAACCCGTGCAACCAATAACTGCATAATTGAAATCTCCGCTTTTCATTGGTCAATAGGCACTAGACAGCAAAAAAGGCACTAATAATTAAATAAATAAGCAGATATACCGTTTCTTAAAAGAAAAACTTCAGGAGAGCTTGAAGCAATATATGCGCTTAATGGATCAGGTGTTTATATGAAGATCGCAACCTAAGTAATAGTAATTGTTATCACTGCCCGCACAACCAATGTTCGTTTCCGTACATTCTCTGCCTGTCGCAAAGACTGGCAAGTGCAGCTATGAGTTCACTTCGTGCCTGATATCAAAATTCTACCCTGCATGTCTAGGACTTTAAAATGGCTCAAAAATACCTGATGTGGTTGCAGTGTCAATAGAATGTTGAATTTCGTTTGTCGCCGGTCCCGCCTTGTCTCGCAACGTAGTGGGCACATCAAGACCGATATTAGGTCCAATTGAGTAGGTGTAGAACAATGCGTTGCCTAGTACTGACCATGCCAATCCATCTTTAGCTTTAGACAGCATAACAGCACGTTTCGCTAAGGCAAGCGATTCATGCAGTGGATTGAGAGGACGAGGCGAAACCAATGCCTGGTTGATGCCAGTCTCCTTCTGCGTTTCACCTTTTCTGGAGACTACCAAGGTGGACGAATTAACACCCTGGCATCTAGATATAAATACGAATGATGAAAATAGGCATCAATGAGAAAGTGAACATAACATTTAGCAATCAGAAATATTACGATAGTTTAGAGACGGAGAATCTCCGGGCGTAGCGGATTCTCCATTATCAGCTTTTGTGCCAACATTTTTACTCGAAATTTTCTGAAATAGCTTGAAATCAAATTTATTTTATGTATATCGAATGACTTTTGCGATGGCCTAACCTTAGTTAGATATGCAGAAATAAATCTAGTTGCAAGCAAACACAAGGCCATTCTCATATCAAGTTTAATTAGTTTAACGCCAAAAACACATGCCAGTCACATATACAAAATATAGGCGCAAAAAAACAAACAAACCTAAGCACATTTTGCAATTTATCCTTTTCCGTTGAAGGAGTTTTTCTTTAAAATCATTTAAATATGTGTGTTATCCTTTGGATGGATTGTATTTCTAGCACTTCTACTATCCAGGCGCATTATGGCTACAGGATGCAGCCAGCAGAGCTGAACGAAATATGATCAATGCAAATCTGAATTAGTGTCAGAAAATTATTCGAATGGACAAGGAATAATCATCAGTCTACGCTAAAATCTTTCAAAAAAAACCACACTTACGCTTTTTTGTGCAGAATGGTAAAATCAATATAATCAGTAGCTCTATCAAAAATACAATACCTCCGATACAAATCATCGACATATCGTCCAAAGGATATAAAGAATTAATAGACTACTTTATTAAATTTAACATATCCACGATTTCCTTTCGTGGTTTTTTCACTTGCACTATTAATCCCGCGATAACCAGCATGATTCTCCTTTGAAAGTACGAGTCTTGTGTGTCTCCATGATGACTGGGTATTGATTGGTCCCATCTCTCCGAAAGCTTCAACACCATCAGTACTAACCACTGAAAATGTTGGTCTATTCAATGTTGCTGATAGGACTAATCAGCAACTAGCCATCACAGGGACTTCCACGGCGTGTACATGGAAATTAGTATCAATCTGATTATTGCGAAATTACTAGAGAAAGTAAAAAACCACGGAAGAAAATCGTGGATATGTTAAATTTTATGATCGCACAGCGCAACAAAGAATATCTTTTAAAATAAATCACAGAAAACTATTTGGGTAATTTAATTAAATCAAGGTTGCCTCTATTTACATACATTTCTCAATATAAACCAAGCAGTGTATAGTGTAGAAATGACAATTCATCCAGTGGACCGGTTGTTTAATCATATTTGAGTAAATGCTAGAAAACTACTCAGACACAAAAGGAATATTTTCAAAAAAATACATTTTAGATTGCTTTTTTGTGACTTTTTCCCGTAGTTAAAGGACGAATAAAATCCTGAAGAAGCAAGCCGGAAATAAATTTTGGAAAATTACACTTTTACGGTGGTAAATTAAAGGCATGCGATAGCTTGACCATCATTAATGTTGACGCTTACTTCGCACAAGTAAAACGTTTCAAACAAATTTTAATTAAGTTCAGCTATGGTGTCTACACACTAGCCGATTCAGAAATAGGAGCTGCAATTAATAAGCAAGCAAAACATATTTCGAGTGTCAATTTATGCTTGAAATTAATATAAATACCGAAATATTGCTCAAGGTTAGTTTATGTGCTTCCAGTTGAAGCTGTGAAAATTCTATCCACGTTGCGAGGCATATAAATTTTCTTTTTCGTTGTGGCGATATGTACTTGTGAGTAGCCAGTAAATCTATTCCTAACAAAAAACCACATCATTTTTAAGAAAACAAACTGACTATATTGTACGTTATGGAAATGGTCAAGTTATAACTGTCCTCAACCTAATTTAATTTCCGTAATAAATCTTTTAAACATATTAAATGTGTTCCAAAGAATGGTTAAATACAATAGGATTGACGTTTATTTCAAGCTCGCAATCTTGATTTAAAGAATAGTTAAAACCACCCGCGCAATCAATGATTGTTTAATTTATTACGTATATTAATGTGTTGATAGCTGCATAAATCCAATGCTCGTGACGGCATATAAATTATGCAGCCGATATTTTCAGTCAAGTACAATGTATGCGAGACTACTAGAGGTGAGAGCCGTATATCTAATTTTGCTTTCCATATATATATATATATATATATATATATATATATATATATATATATATGCATTGCGGATTGATCCTCGCGAATCAGTTTGCCGTCGTACTCTTATGATGATCATGGAAGGTCGAAACGCGTCAGTACGTGTGATTGACAGTAGTTTTGCTATGTTGTTCGACGAATGGTTAAATACAATGGGATTGGTGTTTACTTGAAGCTCGCAAACTTGATTTAAAGAATTGTAATCACGACCTTTAAACGTCTATTAGCGACAGGGTTTTCGAAATAATTTTGCTGGAATAATGGTTTTAATCATATCGCTTAAAAATAAATACACATATAAAAATGAAAATGTGCACGAGATTATACGTTCCGTTCATGCTGCCTTTGGTTTATCCTTCTGGTCACAACTAAACTAATTTATTACTAGGTTCGCAACACCTAATACACAATTGAGTATAAATTAAGCATTTTATAATGTAGAAAAGATCTTAATCTTGATTAAAATAACTGTTATTATCGCCCGTGCATCGAATGTTCGTTTAATTATATAAATGTTCTATTCAATGCCACTTCCCCAGGTACTGCGATCCCCGTTCTAAAATGACAGGTTGGGGGTGGTAAGTTTGTCTAAAAGGATGCCATATAGGCTCCGCCTAAAAAAGACTAACCAAGAAAAGTTAGTAAGTATATAACTGAAAGTTGTGTTTAACGTGCAGCAGGTGTCTCAGTGGACAGACCGAAAGATTAGGAAGCAGACGTTCCCAGGTTCGAGCCCTGTCCGTGGTAAATTCTGGACAGTATGTGATGAGTTTCCAATAAGCAAGAATCATGTCTACCGGGTGAATTGCCCATTCTACATTATACAATGCCTAGTTTATACTGACAAATATCCATACTTAATGGGATCCGAGCATATATCAAGATCGCAAATTTAAATAATTGTTATCACCGCCTGAGTAGCCACTGTTCTTTTAATAATATAAATGTACAATATAACTGATTGGAAGTCCTTTGATTTGGTGATTAATTAAATATATACGGTAGATTCTGGCGTGGTATTCAACGTTTGCCAAATGAGGCTATATCAGCTAAACCGTCCTATGTCACCGGAGATCATAAGTAGACGAACTCGTTGACTGGCAGCAGAGTTAATATCAGAACGACATTAGGCTTCTGATGAAAACTAGCCATAACGACCTTTTTATAAGCTTTAAGCTACGGATCATAACGGATGTACGTTTCTTGAATGCAAATTAGGATTCTTTGGAGGCCAGGGATCTTGTCACAATTGGCAATGGGACCATGAATCGAAGACAGCTGAATTGTCTCGAAAAGCAAAACGATAAATACTTGCTAGCGGTAATGAAACTCCAGAATTCGACGGGTACACGATTTCGGCTCAAGTATCTCATTCCCGATCAGAATCTTACAGAGGAAAAACCGATTTTCTACGCTCGTTTTTCAGGAATCTTCATGGGGATAATGGCAATCAACACTTTTGACGCAATCCAGAGCCAACTATAACAACAAAATTTACCGGAATTGCTACTCCTCTGTTTTGGATGGGCACCACAACGACAATCTTCTACTTACTAGTAAAGGATGCCTCCATACGAATCATCGCAAATGAAATGCGTAAATCCTTTTGAAACTCAACGGAAATGGAAAACATGATTAAATATTCTCTAAGTTTCGCAGCAGATTTAACGTGTTGAATAACTTCGGTGCTAATAGAGATAGAAAAAAGTTCTTAGATTTTATCTTATGAGGAAAAGCCGAAGCTTGCTAAAGCCTATCCTTCAAAACCATCAAAATGTTGTTTGTTCGATAATCGGCTTTAATTACAGGTGGCCCTGCAGACACATAGACATCCCTGAAGGCTTGTTGTATGTTTGTTTCTGTTTTCGGTGTTCGGAAATTCGAGCGACCTAGTCTAACTAAAGCCAAAGGACAAATTTAGTATTATTCCCCAGAAATCATTTTATTTGTTAGTCGAATGGTTAAGATTTAGCGCGAAAGAGTTTTCAATTCCCGGAACAATATTACTTGAATGAAACATAACAAGGGCCAGGAAAGGCTGCTGTTGCAAAAAATGATCCATATCACTATTGCATTATAACAGAAAAATCGCCATTTTACATTTACGAGGCTCGAAGGTGACACAAAGGGTTCAACAGCCACAGGATTACATGGACTCCTGGACAGTACCCCGTACTTCCGAATGGCGAATGAGCTCTCAACAGCCACTGGCAACCATGCAACTTACTGCTGCCTTGCAGACTGCGCTTGGATGTGCAAAGGCTAGAGGTGCGTCCTCGATCAAAAAGCCGAGTGGTGAGGGGACACCACTTGTACCAAATACCCAAGAAACTCCATGAAATGTCTTGGAGCCGGCTTATCCTCCAAAAGGAGTCAGCCGCAGTAAAGTAAAGTAAAGTAAGGTGACACAGCAAAGTGCTAGAAGTAATTGTGGATTCCAGGACTCAATAAATACGACTAAACACCTATGCCGCCCATCTGCAATAAAAAACAGATTAATTCACGAGATGAAGACTATTAAATGCCAAGAGCTAATGGATAATTAGCATAGAAATCTGTAATTCTAATACACCATTTCATTAACAAGACTAATATTGCGTCCAAGTCTGCTAACCTAAGACAAGACAAACACAAAGAAACTTCTTCTACCAGAAATCTGCAACAAGATCGCCAGAGCGAGATTTGACACTCTATCACAATGGGTTGGCAACCAATAACTATGATGAAAACATCGACACCCTCGAAGAAGACGAATTGGTTCTATACCTCCCTGTTTGAATTTTGGCTAACTTTAATTGCTTTTTCCATGCCAAAATCTGACCATCTAGCACCTTAGGGAAATATGGTGCTTTGTGAGAGCAAAAGGCTATTCTAAAAGTTGGATACGAGGAATACATAAAATGTGACAGAGCCAGTGTAATTGATGGAGCATAATTTACCTGTCCAATTAGAATCCCTTATTGAAGAAATCAGAACTATTTCTGTGATCGTCAGAAATACGTATTCATTGTTGTGAACTTATATGAGCCATGCTTCGCAAGCAGCGCTGGCACAAATCCGATAAACGCCTAAGGTATTCGACTCTAAATGTACAGGACTCACAAGCAATTAGCAGGATTACACGTAGAGATGCATTTTACACAAAACGTTTAAAGAAATGCGAGATACCCTCGTTCATCCATAAATGACGAAGATTGGAGAAGACACTTCCACCTTTGACGATACACCTATTCATCTCGTCTCTCTTACGGTCTGAGTTATTGATAAAACTACCTCTGAATCTTCAACTTGAGAGCGCATTGTTAATTTGAGTAGTAAGTGATCTGTTGGTAGTACCTTATGTTTGGAGAAAACGAATTTCATACCAAAATAAATAATAAAAACTGCTTATCTTTTTAAGCTGAATAAAACAGTCTCGGTTATCAAATAGAAATACATAATTGCCTGTGTAGTGCAAGTCGACTAATCCACCGCCCGGGAGCACCTTGAAGCCTACATCCTGAAAGTATGCAATAGAATCTTATAATAAATTAAAAGAGTGGAAAACGAGGACATATTTTTCAGACGTCCCTGCTGGTGTAACTTTTCAAGTGATTTCCATAAGATAATAATATGCTAAATAAAAACTCGTTGGGGTCGAAACGTAACCTTTTGTCCTCAAATAAGTGATTCACGACAAGCATAGAGGTGTCGTCAATCTGGCAAAACGAATCACATAGATACGAATTAAGTCAAACGTCGATCAAAATAGTTATCTCACCTTTATGTTAGCCGGTTTTGAAGAAAGGAATGCTGTTTGACTTGGTTCAAGAAGACTTCAAGACCTCTTACTTCAATTTAGTACGAAAGACACTGATCATCGCGTTAAGCATTATGTCATCATCATACTTAATTTATTTGAAAACAGATCGTGGGGATCACTGACTTTGTGACGTATAAGTGATTGGATTGCATCTACTAATAATTACTCCGACAGTAACTTGAGATTAGCAATCCTCGTTGTTGATACGGATTTAATTTCAGACAGCAGAACTGATGCAAGTACAAAGCATATTTACACTTCTAAGTGCTCTGTTCCCGGAACATCACGAGACATTATTGACAATAATATTATTACTACTATCATAAATACATTCATTGAGTGTTCAACTTCTCGAACCAATTGCATGAATTTGTAGAAGCAGTTAGGCTGTTAGCTGACGCGAGTATGGTTTCCAATTATTCATGAAATAATCGAGATCGGCTTAACGTGGAGTTTAACAGAACAACGAGTTTTAATATCAGTCGAGATAACAGAACTTTAGCGCCTAATTTCGAGAATCTCTACTGACTAATAAGAGATCCTAAAAATATTTGACGTAAGCCTACAATCTAACATACAGGATTATCTGCATAGTGCATAGATAATCTTATCTTCGCCTACGGAAGATTCGAACATTTACAATTAAAAGCAGCTAATTTGTTGGTTATGTGTTTATTTATGCCGGTAGTTATGCATATAGTTTTACGTGTGCATGAAGGTAAGCATACATATATGTATACGTGTATGCCTACATGCTACCAATGGAGTTCATAAAAGTTCGGAAATTTACGACTTCAACCGACGAACTAGCGAAGGATTTGAATAATCCAAACCTTTATTTACACTCATTCACAATCGAAAGTACATTGTTCGTTCCGCAGTACCGCAAAGAGCATTTAAATTTGAAGTTCCGAACTTCAGAAACACCCGAAATCTATCCAGCAAGAATTATGAGATAAGACAACTCCATTTTTACAGCTCGTCGGTCAATGCAGGCATTAATCATTACTTGCTCTATTATTATATTAGTTTATATTGATAATTAGCTTTCTCTTAGATGATTTTCTACCCAAGGCTGACGATAACCAACTGGTGCCAGCGACTAGTTTTTCAACAGCTTGAACTCATTTTGCAATAAACAAATTTAACGCTAAGTGTTAACGGGGCGGTAAAATTGAACTGGAGGCGTTGCAAATTAATGGAAAGTTTTATCCCGATAGTACGAACAAGATTCATGCCACCGTCTCGGATAAGACTAGCTATGGACTATCGGTGGTCGGGTCGAAGATATGTACGAATATGTCATCTACACGTCAAAATAAACTTTAAACGCACATTTCGGTTGAAGATGCACCGTTTGGTAGGCAAGCAGAATTCATCGCTGCGTTATTCACATTTGTATCAAGAGATTTGCTAGTCGAATTGTCCGGAATTTGGCGCAGGGCCATTGAAAGCTGACACAGCGCGTTCACGTTTTCCGGCTAAAAGTTAATTCAAAGCAGATAAAATAAACAATTAAACGTCAACTTGTGGTAAACGCAACAATAACGTATTTATCATAGTCATCCAATGAGATGATCTGCAGCTTTAAACCAAAATCGCTTAGCCTTTTGCAGTAACAACTAACATTAGGATAGAGATAAAAGTATGTCAGAATTACTGTTCCTTCATGTAGATATGATTCAGCAAACGTTTTCCAGAACTCGTACGCCAATTGCAACAGATTTTAGTGACATTTTCAGAAATGTCAACAGAGAAGTGCAAATCATTAATGCTGGAAGTTATACATTTTTTGTTTTTTTCAGTTGAGTAAAAAAGACTTATGCTTGGACAAAAACAAAGAATTAAAAGAAACATGTTGCGCGACAGGAAACAAACAAAGAATGTTTGTTTGCGTATTTATATTGGGTTGCATGCATGAATGTGTGTGCCGCATATTAGACTGTATATATGAGTACGGATTTACAAAATACGTGGATCTATGTTTATATATTCTAATGCGTGTATGTATTCATACGTGTGTTTATGAATGAATGTGTATATGCATGTATGTTTGCACGGAAAATTGTTAAAACCACTCTGGAATCACTTGCGTATTTGACTTGGTACCAAGTTCAAATTCATAAAGTCCAAAATGCTACCTGACCACCCTGATGTCGCGAAGAGAAATTAACAACTAATTTGTTTCTAGGTGCGTAACACCTAATATATAATTGCAAATATATTTTTTCTACGAAATAAACACTATCTAACTATAGATACAGACGCCTGAAAAGCTTTCAAAACCGTTGTATTTTCTGCGTTTCGTATAGGTTATTGCTAACTGAGCATCAGTAGGCCTTAGTATATTGCACATTTTACCGGCCGACCAGTTCTATACGGCTGCTCTTTGATGTATCATCACTATCGAACCCTGTTTTGAAACGTCGACACTTGATTAGGCAAAAATCTGACGGCAAATAGTGTTAAATAGAGAGGTATTATTAATTCTGCATTATCATGTATGAGTTTCCGTATGTATGTATTTATGCATGTTTGTTTCTATACACGTGTATCCACGAATGTTTGTATCCACGTATGTAAGCCAATTCATATGTATGTTTACATTTGAACCTGTCCTTTTTATTCGAAATGGATGGTAATCATCCAGACATTTCGTGACCTTATTACCAGACACATCATCAGAGGCATCACACAGTTTCTCCAAATTAACAAATACAGAAGATACAATTTGACCAATTTTAGTAAAATATTTTGTGAAAACTAGCCAATAGTACAATTCAATAGACAAATATATACACATAAACATATGTATACATAAAAACACAGAAATAAATGAAGATATATGCATGTATGCAATTGGTGGTTAAATAGATGCGCATCTCAATTGGGCTGGTATCGAGTAAACAAAGCTATAAAGTCAGTTTGCCAATCTTATTTATAGGAATAACCTTAGTGTAACGGGTCGAATTACATATCCAATATTTTGCAATTTAATTAAAATGAACTAAGCAATTTCATCGATTGCGTCTAGACCAATAGCAAAGCACACAATCTGACCAGAGAAAAAACAAATTACGGACTACCAGAAATTATACAGGCGTTATACATTTCCTATTCAGTTCGTTCTGCTTTGCATACTACTTAAACTCGCTGTCACCTTCTATCTCGGATTTTGTCTACACCTTCTGTCTTCATTCGCTGGTTTAAGCACATTAATTCGTTAGCACACCTTCCAATCAGTCACGCCATCAGGTCGTTGTGCTATCGTGATCACAAAATGTATTAATCGGATTCCTACGGTTGTCAGCCTCTTGGTATTGTCACAGCTCATCCGCCAAACTTGCCAAGTCCACAAAACAGCAATTGACGCATTATACTTCTTCTAATCTACTGGTTTACGTGCGTTTGCCAAGATCACTTACCAACGAATAGGATGCACATAGCAGGGCTCTAGAAGGACATCTGGACGGTCGCATTTGCTCTGATTCTAACTTTAATCACGGCATTAGCCAGTTAAAGTTTCTCATGGTGCTCTTCACGGCTAACAACAGTACCTGTTGCATCTAGCTATGATTCGGGTTAAACAACTGTATTTCCCAAAATATCATTAAGTCGAATTTGCGTGCTTAAGATAAACACCAATTCCGTTGTATTTCCCCAATCGCAAAGAAATCGTCAGTCACACATAACGATGCGTCTAGAACTTTAATGGTAATCAACAGGGCAAAACGGGAAACGGACTAGCGAGAATGAAGCCGCAATGCATGAATAAGAAAAGGAAAATTAGATATACGGCTCTAGCTTCTAGTAGTCTCCAAAAAGGTTGCATTTGACAGTAAATTTCAGCTGCATAATTTCTATGTAGTTACGAACATGTATAAGTCATAAGAATAAACTATCACTGATGGCGCGGATAGTGATAAAAATTATTAAATCAAGTTTACGAGCTGGAAATAAACACCAATCCTATTATAATTAAACCAGTCGTTGAACAAAATAGCAAAAGTAACGTCAGACACTCGGTGATCATAAGAGTACAGTTAAATACTGTTTGTTGCGGAGGACTAATATATATGCAAGTATGTATTAGGTGTTGCGGACCTAGTAACAAATTAGTTCAGTTGTGACCAGAAGGATAAACCAAAGGCAGCATGAACGGAAAGTATAATCTCATGCACATTCGTTTCGTGCTTACTGGCGACTCATCAGTAGGAGCCGGTATTACGCCCTTTAACCACTATATATTTTGGTCAAGAATGCGGGAAAATAGGACGGTATAATCTCCTAGACGAATGTGTAAACCAGCAATAGTGAAGCTAACATCATATAGTCTAAGACAATGCGACTTCAACGCTAACTCACACTATATAATATATTTACCGAGTCTGTAAAGGATACTAACACTATGGCTATTGTGTTATTAACCGATACCAACATTATTGTATCGAAAAGGTACATGCTACTAATACAACATTTTCCATGTCATTACATGGTACAAACATGATGGATATCAATCTATGCTATAGTTCACCGACATTGAGAATTACAACTATTTCTGAACACCTGTTACTCCAGTAAATCCATACACTCTGGCCTTGATCGATATCAGTTATCCATTTCGCGGTAAGCTGACATCATTCAATTCAATATATTACAGTTAAATACTGTTTGTTGCGAAGAGCTAATATATATGCAAGTATGTATTAGGTTTTGCGAACCTAGTAACAAATTAGTTCAGTTGTGACCAGAAGGATAAACCAAAGGCAGCATGAACGGAAAGTATAATCTCATGCACATTCGTTTCGTGCTTACTGGCGACTCATCAGTAGGAGCCGGTATTACGCCCTTTAACCACTATATATTTTGGTCAAGAATGTGAGATAATAGGACGGTACAATCTCATAGACGAATGTGTAAGCCTGCAATAGTGAAGCTAACATCATATAGTCTAAGACAATGCGACTTCAACGCTAACTCACACTATATAATATATTTACCGAGTCTGTAAAGGATACTAACACTATGGCTATTGTGTTATTAACCGATAGCAACATTATTGTATCGAAAAGGTACATGCTACTAATACAACGCTTTCCATGTCAATACATGGTACAAACATGATGGATATCAATCTATGCTATAGTTCACCGACATTGAGAATTAAAACTATTTCTGAACTCTTGTTACTCCAGTAAACCCATACACTCTGGCCTTGATCGATATCAGTTATCACATTTCGCGGTAAGCATGACATCATTCAATTCAATATTTAACAGTTAAATACTGTTTGTTGCGGAGAACTAATATATATGTAAGTATGTACCGTCCTATTATCTCACATTCTTGACCAAAATATATAGTGGTTAAAGGGCGTAATACCGGGTCCTACTGATGAGTCGCCAGTTAGCACGAAACGAATGTGCATGAGATTATACTTTCCGTTCATGCTGCCTTTGGTTTATCCTTCTGGTCACAACTGAACTAATTTGTTACTAGGTCCGCAACATCACAAGAGTACGACAGAAAACTGACTAACGAGGATCAAACTGTAATTTACTAATAAGATATGGAAAATCAGATATACAGATTCACCTCTAGCATTTAAAAAATATTACTATGTTACAACGTAAATAACGGTAGAGTGGGTTCTAGGCTTAATGTTGACTATTACTGATGAGTAAAAAGGAAGCGCAACAATGGCTTTACACCTATTTTTTATTCAGAGTTTGGAATTTTTTGTCCTAGACGAAATAATATAAGGTAGGCCATACCTTATTCGTAAATTTAAAAAAATAGCTAATATAATTTATTTCAAGACTACAAAAGAGAAAATAGAAATTTTAATAGCTAAATTACAGACATGTATGATTAAATGTGCCAAGTTTTCTGCATGAATAATGTGCAAGATCTCGTTTCAATTAAATGTACTCCAACTCACCTCGTGAATGAGTGCTGATCGAAAATGACCTATAGCCATGTCCACGTGTCCCGCTCGCCAGCTAGTCTCGCCCAATTCACACCAGGCATTTGCGTATTTTGGATTCAGCTGGAGGGCTCTTGACAGGAAAAGCTCAGCCGAATCGTCCACCGGCATTTGAACAATGACCAGCTCTGTTCTACGCTTTAACTCAACGGGATCGCCAATGAGTGATGATGATAGCATTGACAAGCCATCATTGTTCAATGAGTTCAGCATACTGTGGCACTTGGTTATTGCGGCACGGATAGCTGACTGACGAACAATCAACAAGAAGGACTGCTCAGCGTCTGTTAATTCATTTTCCGAGTAAGAAGCATCGGTTTTATCCGAACTTTCTGTAAATACGTTCCAAGCCTATATAATTGAAATTGAAATAGCTTAACTTCTACGAAAGGGTCTCAAAAGAAGAAATAATCTACCCACTCATCTTTAATTGCGAGGAATGAAGGCTATTATTATTAATCCTGGGAACTTCGCAAACTTTCTTATATAAAAAAATAATTTAAAATTAAGTTATTTTATTACATTTATGCAATATCATTCGACCGCCAAAACAGCCTCATTCTAGTCGAAATAAACAGTCTGTTCTTGTACTGCAATTCGTGTCCAAGCATTGAGATGACATAACATAGTCGAAGGAGACAACTTAGATAAATGAAAGTTTGATGCCAAAATGGTAAATGCACGAATTTCGATTGCTTTTTTTAAAGCTGGGTATGATGGTTGACTTGCATCAGGCCACTGGGCGTCCTCATTCAAAATAATAGGAATTAGATAAGCAATTATGCCAAATTCTGTGCAACCGCTAGCCTTAAATAAGATCAATTGCACATCATCGGGACCGGCAGTATTATGGCGTTTAGAAGTTCAGATTGTAATCGGCATCATTTTTCGTCACAAAGGCGTCCATTATAAAAATGCCTTCCAGCCCCTATAGGTAAAACTGTAACCGAACATCTCACTTGTTTTAGTGCAGAACCAAGATCAGAGTAGAAAGCAGATTTGCTGTCTTTTCTGCTGCAAACGGTGGGAACGTATGTAGATACAAAAAATGTCCATCGGCAATTTATTTATTTATTTATGTGTAAATAAGCAGAATAAACTTAGGCCATAAATAATTACGCGTCAAATAAAGAAGAGAGAACCTTTTACAATGGAAGAAAATGATATTATAGTTATATTGAAGATCTATGGCGAATAAGACACCAAAACAATAAATATGGACCGTTAAAATATATTCATTAAACTAAATAAAGCGATCAAACTCGTTCAATATCAATGTAGGAACTCTTGTACGAATATTGCCACATCCAAAGTGTCTAAATTCTGTAGAACTATAAAAGTTATCTCAATATTTTAATGGAATAGTTTTTCTGTGGATACACAAAAATTAAGAAATATATTTAAAAGTACACAGTAGCAATTTCGCTCCATCTTGTCAACTGCGTTTACTGGTGTAATGAACTAAATTTTTAAAAATCATTTTAGATATCAAGTCAGTCCACATTTTTAATTTGTAACTTTATTTAATATGGACTGATTTGCTATCTAAAACGATAGCTTTTTCCTTCAGTTCATACATCCAGTGAAACCAGTTGACAAAGATGGAATGAAAACGCTACTGTGGAATTTTATCGACTAATAACTGCTTTGTTCAACTGACGGAAAACTGTCCTACAAGCATTGTTGTTAATGGAATAGCTCAAAACTGAAAGATTTTAACAGCTCATATGTTACATGCTTAAAAGGCTAACTCACCACATGTATGAGTACTAAGTATTTGAGTCAAATATAAGAACAAAAGCATACCTTGCCCCTAGCAAAGTAAATGCCTGCTAATGTGCTTTTAACAGCATCAAATGGTCCACCAGTTGCGCGAATAATGTCGTCAACTGTCATTGCGTCAGCAGTGCAATTAACACTACCCACGGCATCTGCAATGTGTCGCTCCGACAGACTTGATGAGGTGGCATCTTTTATTGGGTCAAAAGCGTTAGGATCGCGAAGTGGCGGCGGTCTAGGACACCTGCTGCATAAGATTGACTGAAGGCCGTCAAGGTAGCCAAGTAATTCGTGTAAGAATGCTGAAAGAGCAATGCGTTTTGTGCTGCGTGCACTCATAACTTCTTCTATCAGGCAGGCAAGATCATTTCCTTTGTTTAGGCACGCTATATCTTCCAGCAAAATTCTGCCACCTTTTGCAGGCATTGTATGTATAAAAAATTTAAATCAGGGCATTTAAGAAAATAAAACTATTTTGCCAAATTGAAGTTCTAGAGAAAAATACGTTCTCTAAATAATTGAAAAAAAGAGTTCGGCAACCATTTACATAAGTGGGAAGCAAATGGTACCTTCATGTGCAGGCACATACGATCCATTCTATAAATCAAGATTGCGAGCTTGGGATAAACACCCATCCAATTGTATCTAACCGGTAACGTAATAAAGAAAAAACTACTGTAAATCACGCATACTTACGCGTTTCGACATTAAATTATCATCATCAGAGGACAACGGCGAATTGAATAACGGGGATGAAACCGCAATGAATAAATAAGGAAAGAAAATCAGATACGCGGCCCTCACTTCTTGTAGTTACACGCTATTTCTATGTAGTCACAAGCATAAACTTTTTCCAGCTTTCACCACATATATAAGGTGTATAATTTACCTATTATCGATACCCAGGCACTCATGTCGGACTTGGTCATAATTGGCAAATGTGTAAAGGAAATCGATTTCAAACTACAAGTACATGCCGCGATTTATGGGTGTGATGCATTTCTATAGACCGTTCCTCGCGGGGATGATAGTCAATCAATTACCCTTGTCTAAGCTAAAAAGTATTGAATTACCGTTGCGACAGACGGAGACCAAAGCGCCGTTTATCTAATGTAATCAGAAATTGACAAAAATCTATTAATTTCATTTTTCCGGTAGGACTCAAATCAATTAGTGCAGACACCTCATACATAGGCATAGGAGGATTAATACAAGCCGACGGATGCCCAGTACAATACGTAAGTCGCTCTCCCAGACGTGGAGCAACATTATAACGTCACGGCAAAGGAAATACTATCGATAAAATGGGTTGCACACACGTTTAAATATTGTACCCTCGGTGCATTGGTGGTCAATAGGTAATGAAAAGAAGCGAGTGCACCAGGAGCTCGATGAATACGATTTGGCGATTAACTTGGAGCAGGTAACAAGAGCGCTGCAGCCGATGCGCTCAGCAGAATTTCTGCTGTTTGGGTTTCGCCACCTATCAAAGTCTCCGAGGAATCGGGCATTCATGCTATATGTCAAGAAATAGCCAGGAAGCCACAAGACGGTTTCCACAACATATAGAGCGTTAGCACTACGAAATTGGGTACAAGTCGAGAAATAAAGGCAAATTCCATACGAACAGAACTGATTGCGTTTTAGCGTGAGACGCTGGGACATTCCAGCGCTGGTTGCCTCATCGAAACACTGAAATCTTGGTTGTGGTGGTGCGGCAAGACAAAATATATTTGTTGATACTGCCAGCAATGCACTACGGGCCAGTGTTCTAAATTACAGAAAAGAGAAAATATCATCCCTATTTCTTTCAATGCCATAGCACGAAATCAATTTTTGCTTATCGACTTCGTAGATTCGTTGCCTTTGGCGGCAAAATGGGCTCTCCAGAGGAGAACCATTTACTAAATGGGTCGAATTTTACCCTTGCACAAACCACAGCCGAGCAAATAATAAATTGCTCTGAAGAGCTCTGGCTCAGTCTATTTGGTGCACAAAAAGTTCACATTATCGACCAGGGTACACAGTTCGAGTCGAATGAAATGAATCCGAACTTTAAGATAAAACATTGCCAAACTGCAATTTATCAGCCACAAGCTAACGCAACGGCTGAGAGTGCGCACTAAACGTTGAAAAGTTTCGGCGAGGTAGCACCACGAGAACCATTGTTCCTGGTGATAGGAACTACATTTAATCACATTAAAATCAGATAGCTGATTAGCTACTGATCCAAAATCAGCTTCGGTTACTATATAGTCTTCTTTTCCAAGAATCCAAAACTCGTATTCATAGGCAAGAGCGTCAATAGTTAACTAAGTCAATTTCTTCTTCGACAAATTAATAAAAAAATTTTTCTGATCGGGCGGTTTGTTATTCAGAGAATGCCTCTGCCTTTAAATAGTTGTTTGTCAAGTTTTAATAGCCACAATTTGACAAAGTAAAACAATTTAATTTTCGCAAGCAGACGAACTTTACTCACAACCTAAGATAGATATTTCATTTTTCTCGCAAATAATATTTTAATGCGTTGACTTTTCGGCACAAGAAAGTCCTAAGCGATGAAAGTTTTCATTGCTATAAATTGTTCAGCTCCTTCGCAAAAGAAGGCGGGAAATGCTGACTTTGGCAATATTATCTGTAAAACGCCAGATTCCAGCTCATTTGCGAATTTACATTTCTGTTTTAAACTTTTATTACATTTAACGATAATACGAGAAAGAAAAATAGTCATCAAATACAAATAAACATTTCTTACTCTATATAAATTAAAAGAACATGTAAGATTTTACAGTAGCGCTGTCGCTCCATCTTATCAACTGATTTAACTTTGTTTGAGTTGATAAAATGTATGTACGCCAACAATATCAGAGACATTTTGTCTTTGCTTTTTAGGATACTTAGTCGCTTTTGATTCCGCATCATAAAAGATACTATGGCGAGCTTCGCTTAATAATGGCTGTACGATAGAAGTTCTTCGACTACTTGAAGCCTGTTATATTACCTCATCGATATGTCTCCAAACCCGCCAGGGTATTCAAGTAACTTTTGTAATTGAAATCAGCGTTCGACATGAGTGTGCTATTGCCCATACTTTAAAAAAAATTATTTTGTCACCTTGACACTCCCTGGAGCGGAGATCGGTGTTAAAGGCTCATGGACCATGAATACACTGACTGGGTTGATCCGTCAATGGAAAATCAAAAACAAATCTAAATACTGTTAGAAGATCAACGCATTTAAACGGTCATTATGGCCAATTACGATCTAAAATCAACGAATGAGCTGACTGGCGTCTTGTAATAAGTTGTCATCGAGTCCGTCTACCTGAGATCCCTGATGAAACAAGGCATAATAGAATCTACACAGATTTCTAGGCGTACTAACTATGCTGCAACTACCTTCGACAGGTGATGCGATCTCCTCTGAAATCGCCAGTCTAGTACACAAAGCACCCAATACAAGGTATTCAGGCCAAGTTAACTGCATTTCCATATGCTAAGGAACATGACGTATGCCTCCTAATGGAAATCGGGCTCTCCTCGGGTATCCACTTTGTAACAATATAACTACCTTTATGACGTTAGTGTTGAAAACTTAAAAAGTGCCTCTTAAACCAGCTTCCCTCGATATTATTAATTCATATAGAATTGAATTACTCTAGTTAATAATGTATTAATTCTTACGATCCTCAAGGTGCGCAATTTCACTCGTCTTCTTACGGTAAAAATCATTCAGTTTTTAGTACATGGTCATGTATTCCGAAAGCTGACCGGAAGAAAATAGCACTAGGCTCAATTACAAACTTGGCCCTGTTGCAACAAGTTTCTTCGCTCAATTGACTTCCTTCCTCATCAGTTTATATCAAACCATATATGTGCTTTCAATTAAGTAATTTATTGTTATGCTTTTTAGTGATTCATGCAAACAACCTTTCTGTCCGTGAAGCTTCTGATGTCGCTACCTCAAAAAATGTCATTTAAGTCAATGGGAAGCACTAGAACGTAGGATTAGACATCAAACATATAAAATGCTGTATATGGATTAATTCACACAGAAGAGAAATAATAAACGGGAATCGTCAATTGAAGGCAAAAGAAACCTTTTACCTGATCATAAAAATCAGTAATTCCTAATGAACACGGAGCCATTTCAAACGGTTATGGAACATATTGTGAATCACTCTGGCTAAAGTGATGTTTAATCCGAAATATAGACAGAGCACGAAATATAAATCCTTGAACCGATGTGCTCTCGCTGGCATTGTCTTAAAGCAGTTTGTTGGCAGCTATCTCGAAAGTAATAAAACACATGAAGTTACTACAGTAATCTAACCAATACGCCATTTCAGACAATACAATTGATTTGCTTTCCTGGACTCATTATTCATTTATTTCTGACATCAGAAAAGTTTCCCGCGGTAATTTCTCTAACATAAAAAGGCGAAAGTAATTGGATTTTATCATTCGTAAAATTAATTATTAATCAATTTCATCTGTCATCGACGTATATCCTATGCCTATGACTTCAGATTATATGAAAATCATTGATGGGATTTTTGTTCAATTGTAGAATTTTCTTTCATTCAAGCACTTGACAGATACAGATTACTTGACAATCTGCATAGCTTTTGCGGGGTCGCTCATACTTTACCAACTTAATCACCATCCCAGATCACTACTAGTCAATAAAAACGAGAGACCACTTTGTTTATTAATAAGTTAAAGGTCTTATATTGTGATTCCATCGGATATATAAATACTGCTATCTACATCAATATAATCCGCGAAAAATTACACTAATTTATATGCTGTTATTCACCTAACAAATGTGTGAATCTAAAAATATTATGAGCCCATTATAGAACGGGGCCTATGCATTCTGGAATTCAACATGGATCAGCGTTGATCAGATCCCACTTAACTTACTGTTGTCATCGATATCAGTTATTGGAAGTCAGTTTCATCTTTTATGTTAGTGTGCGTTATAGCACTGGCACATAGCTGTACATTCACAAAACAACTTTAAAAAAAGATTCCTGACAAACACAGTCAAGATGTGGCTCGAGCCACAAAATAACAAGACCTGGCTAATGAAGCTAATAAGGGTGTCAGACATCTTATCCATTTGCCGACGTCCAATTCATGGGAAACACCACTCTCATAGGCATTTCAAACTTTCCAAATTTCTCAACCGACTTCAATTTTTGATTAGACAAACTATACCACTGAGCTGGCTTCATTGTCTCCAAAATGTCGGGTGTAACCCTCTAACTGACTCTATTGAAGTTTTGCACCCTTCAACTTATTCCATATTTCAGCGAGTTTTACTGTCAATATTTTCTCTCCGTGTTGCTCCAGAAGGAATATATCCTGGATGGCCTCATTAAGCAGAACTTATTAGAAACACGAGAGACACATTATAAATGACATTTTCCCATTGTATTTTAGTAGGTACACCCGAATTTAAACTTCCATACAAAAAATATTTAAAAATCAATCTCTCCATTTTAGTCTTGAAAACAATGCATGGAAATGTAAAAGGTTCATCTCTCGTACTCACGAAGAAAGTTTTTCAGTTACGAAATACCAGTGCATATACATTGTTCGTTAATCTGTGAAGTATGTTCAACCTGATCAGGTGTGGAGTTAAATATTTATTTATTTAGCCCTTTCCAAGTGAACTTATAGGAAAGCTATGATTCCATGTAAGTGAAAAAAACTGCAACATATTTTGATAATCTAACATAAAATATGTGATCGAAATTACAATATTAAAGCATAATTAACATTTGACTTTGATGTTACGAGCCTTAATTAATAAAATGGAATAATTCATAAGGCAATATTTCGCGCAAAGTACTGTTTTGCTTTTCTTGGAACGAGCAAAAGTTCTCAAACTTCAGGTAAGCACCAGTCCAATTTTATTTCATCAGTTACGCAAAATAGCAGAACCATCATCAAAGGCACGTACTGGTATACATCAACCTCAAATAGTCATGATAATAGCACAACAGAAAATTGACTAACAATGATCAACAAGGAATGCACTTATAAGGTATGGACGATCAGATATGCGTTTCTGGTTCAAAGTAGGCTCGCACACTAGTTACTTGACCAGAAACGTTAACTGTAAAATTACAAAAAAAAGGTTTTTGCAGCTCCTGCCACACATGTATAATTTATAAAATTAAACAGTCAGTGATGATATTTATTTAAATCTATTTGCGAATTTGAGATAAAAAACGATTCAAATTTATTTACCAAATCACAAACTACAGTCACTCACACGCAGTAACACGTTTCGATCTACCATTTTTATCATCCTAGCACGGCGTTAAACTGACTAACGAGGATAAAACCGCGATGTTATGTAAGATATGTAAATTCAGATATGTAGTTACGCATACATTGTAAATGAATGAAAATTACTGCTGTTACTTTTAAACATATTCGTAAACATAGATTATTGAAGCTTTTACCAAAAGTAAATAAGTTATGCGTTCAAATACGTATTACATGAACATGCTTTGATAATAGTTCTCTAAAATAATCATAACTGAAGATAAGCACAAATCCCAATCGGGCAGCAGTAAAGTTGAAGTCAGTGTACATACCGAAGTAGTTCGACCATCCACGGTCATTATCTGAGCACGATCAAATCGTAATGCATTTATAAATTATTAAAGATCATATATGCGGCCCTTATTGTTAGTAATCTTGCACAAATTGAGCTTTCCATTCACCAATATAACTATTTTGCAACCTTGGTCACATTAATCTAGGTTGCACTCTTAGAGAATCATTAACTGTGTGGATTTTGATAGCAACAGTTTAAAACAAATTATTATAATCAAGGTTGCGGTCTTGATATAAACACCTGACCCATTAATTACTTACATATGTCAGTATAAACATCCTGCCGCGGCAGGATGGCTCAGTGGTTAGAGCACCAGGTTCCGAAGCAGACGTGCCCAGGTTCGAGTCCTGTCCGCGGCAAATTCTGGCCAGAGCATGATGAGTTTCCAATAAGGACGAAACCGGTCTACTGGATGAATTGCCTTTTCTACACTACAATTATTAGTTTATGCTGACATATGTAAGTAATTAATGGGTCAGGTGTTTATATCAAGACCGCAACCTTGATTATAATAATTGTTATCACCACCCGCGCAACCAATGTTCGTTTAATTATTTAGTTTGAAACAAATTTAATAAATTGAAATAAACCCAATCCTATTCTATTTAGCCAGTAACACAACATATCAAAACCACTATCAGAAGCAAACTTTGATGCAAATCAAGTTTCAATTGTCATCGCCAGAGCATGACAGAAAACTGAAAAGCTATGATTGAACCGAAATGCAAATACGAGGTAAAAATTACCAGACATGCGGCTCTGAATCCTGGTAGCATTGTGTACATTTTACTTTATCGCAAATGTCGGCTGCAAATTTTCCAAACAGTCACAAATATAAGTGGTTTGTAGCTATTGTAACTCGTATATAAGTTGTAGAATTACACAATCGGTGATTGCTTAATTGGTTATAAAAATTCTTTCATTTAACTAGTCGCCCAAGAGCAAAAATAAGTTCAGTAGTTTCTCTATGGTCATCATCAAAGAACAAATGAAAACGGACTGACAAGAATCAAACCGCAATGCATACATTAAGTATGGAAAATCAGATAAGCGGATAAGTCTCGAACGCATTGTACATAAGTGGCGATTTGGCTGTTGATTTCTTTTTAGTTAAAAATACAGCAAACACGCTATATTTAAAAAAAACACGTATTAAAATGGTTCATTGATTATCACATAAGGCAGATTACAATTAGATGTTGCACATTGATGGTGCAATATCAGTCCGTACTAAAAACTAGAATTTGGGAAATATAATTTTGTAGATGTTCTAACTTTTACCATCATTGATCAAGTGCAACTTATTGCGTTCCGATCAACTTTAGAGTTTCAACGTTCATTAGATAAAAGTTATATAAACACAGCGTAAATGAATTTTGCATGAATGCAAATAGATGAATGCCTTCTTACCATCTTTTAAATCTGGCGTTAAGTGCAGAATTGACATCAAATCGCTGTATTTTTTGACCGTGTCGATAAGATAATCACGATTGAAGCAGATAAACGACTCAGTAATGGCCTTGGTTCTTTGCGATATTTCATTACACAAATCTACAGTATCCAACACGCTTACGTGCTTAAATGAAGAGGCTATGCCAGTTTTAGCCATTATTCTTAGCAAACATTAACTAACAACAAAATAAGAACAAGGAAATGAATAAAATAGGATTATCAATAGGTTAATAATAAATTAAACTAAAACACAATGGAAAAATCTTATTTTCAAAACACAAAAAATATTTTAGGTAGAACACAACAAATCGAAAATATAGCTGTTTCAGGTTAAACCCTAAAAATCCTCAGTTATTTTTTTTTTAAATCGTTTAATTTATAAAGAATATCTGCACAACTCAAATTTAACAATCGCTATTTTACTTTATACCAGTCTAGTAATAGTAATTTCAGTTGTAAAATTCATTGTCTGCGATCTACGCTTATCTAAATGGCTCTTTCACTGAATTCACCTCTTTGAACATAACAACAATCATCCTCACGATTACTGTTTACAATTATATAATGGTGTACCAAAAGTATTTGACTAAAGGTCTCCATTCTATTTCAGAGAGTTTGAGCTTGCCATCTTGAGCTTCGCCTTTTTTGCTTTCTACCACAAGCGAATGATGTTTTCCTCACTTTCACAGTGTTGATGGAATAGGCCCGTTATATACGCGCAATAGAAGTCTTTAAAACTTATAGAAGGAATTTCTACTCCACCGGAACATTTACGGAATACGATGTCGAAATTTTGTCGCCGCCGTCTTGGGCTCCTACTTCGCATTTTACCAAGGCCAAAGGTGCTGCCCTCACTGAGGAGCGTTGGTGAAATAAGGCCCGCTAGATACGCACAACTCGAATCTTCAAATGATGCAACAAGATCTGGTATAAATATCCTTCTCGAGCTCTCATTCTAGTCGGTTTTGCCATAGTAATTTAGAACTTTATCTTTCTCCACGAGGCACTGCTTTAAAGCTTCTGAAAACAATTTTCGATCCCAAATTGTACCAGTTCTGACTTTAACATAACCCATAAACAATAGCTAGTCACTATTTAGCTTGCCCATACACAATCCTACGTTTGATTTGTATTTGATCTTTTCGGTTTTCTGGCTAGATAAACTTTGTTGTCAAATAAAAATTTATAATTAATGATAATTATACAGTACAGTCAAGATACTTGACACCGACTTACAAACTTCACGAGATTCTAAACTCGGTAGTTTAATATTTTAATTAAGATTGAATTCAAGAATACGTTTTAGTAACACTACTAAAAGTAAATAATACCTTATATTTGGCGAAAAAGGCTATCTGGCTCGACAATTGAAAAGGTCAAGATACAAGTCAAAAGTAGGATTATGTACATTTGAATGAAACAGTGAAAAGCTATAGTTGATCGATAATGAGAACGATGGGGCCGGTACAAATTGACGAAGAAAAGTGCTTTCAGCAGCTTGATATCAGTATCTCATGAAGAAAAATAAAGTTCTAAACGGCTAGGATAACATGGACCCACTCGTCTGCCAGGATGGGGTCTTCGTGCGCATCACAGTTCTTGGTTAGAAACCCTTAGCGATATGGCATCGAATCGAGCTCAGTGGCGATCTTGTTGCAGATGTCTTGTAGAATCATCTTCGTAACTTTCTTTTCTTAGTAGGGCAAAGTTAGCTGCGAGGTTTGGTTTGTTTATGACGTGATACAGTGAAATCCGTAAGGAAGCTGTATTGCTGATGTCAAAAAAGTGCAGTCAAACTGCCTTCCTAAACTCATGCTGAGGCAGAAGTTTCATCTCAGCGTGTAGCGCCTTGAAACCAATTGTGGCGCTATAAAAGGGATGGACTCCGTCAAATATATTGTTGATATGGTTGGGTTGAATTTAAGACTAGGAATGACTAGGACAAGGGAAATTCGACAGAGGAAGGCAAGTTTAGATCTTTTGCTAGAAGATAACCCGTAAGTGTCGAGTGAACCATAGAGGTAGGAGATTTGCAAGGGGGCGTTCCCGATAGTTCTAGCAATGAGGGAAGGCACGCTGCAGAAATTGAGAAGCAATGTACTCAATGGCATAAGGGGAGAACAATGTGAGAGGACAAAAGATACGTTGGCATAGAATATGAGAGTAGGATGTAGGCTTTGAATGCAGTGAATCTCAGAGTAAGGTATTGTCTTGAAGCAGATCGAACGGGACCATTTGAAGATTTTTGACGTGACTTGGTTAAGATTGAGGAAGAAGTCTAGTGATTAAGAAAATGAGATACCTAGATGCTAGACCGAGTCAATAATCTGAATATATAGGAAACGGTTTGCAGTCAGAAAAGGAGGGATGGCATCGGAACCAAGTTTTATTAAGTGAATTTGATCTGGATTGGGTTTAGGACCGATTACACTAATGTGAGATTGCGGCAAATATTGTAGCTTAGCGACTGAAGATTCGGAAGAGCTGGGCGTGGCTGGACTACAGAATAATACTACTATAGTATCGACATATTTAAAATATCTTGAATTGGTTATCTACAACCTGAATACGTGAAAGTGCTAGGATAAGCGATATAAGGTTAAGTAATGGGGAAATCTAGAGCGGATATGAGCTGATCTAGAATAACCATTTCAGACACTTCCAATCGTGGACCTGTTTCACTAACGCACTTACCATTGCTTAATAAAGCGAATTCAATCGCCAAGAAAGAGACTGATTCGAAGACCTTGGAATAGCAGTGGTTAAGAACTACTTAAATAGGTGGAAAAAGAATGTCCATTCCGAAGGTCATATTGATCGTCAAGAAAAGCGAAACTGTCTCTTGACTTAATGAAGGGGTAAAATTCATTATTATGATCGTGTCAAAAACTTTAGTGGACGTCGGGACAATATCGACTTGGCAAAGATCATTAAATAAGGAGATACAAAAGTTGATGCTATTTGTAATAGATCGTCAACTTTAGCCACCCCGGGGAACAAGGGGTAATTTCGAGACATATTTTGACAGCTTCGCCAAGCTGAGTGAAGTGGTTCCAACCTAGGAGAGCAATCATGCCAGCAGACACTGTACTTGTCAGATTTGTTTCGATTTAATGTCTTTTAGTGCATCGACAACCATAGTTAGGAAGACACGGAGCCAATGCAAACTCTTGGTATCTCTGTCATTGATCATCCCAGGAGATGGAGTGAATATGGATTAGGAATTTACGAAATAGTTCAGATAGTCGTCATTGTAGCTGGTGTCATCTGAGAGCGAGTAGTTTATGTTTAATCTTTTTGACTTTTTGGACAGTTGGTTTCCGATGGTTCTGAATTTCTGCCGAGAGTTGTGAGCCATTCGAATGCACTTTATGATGCAGAGCAGTTGTTTGTGGATCATTTGTGGGAGTACGAGAGCGCGGCTTGTGACGATGTGTGTAATCTTGAATTACGTGCCATGTTGTTGTGCACCAGAAATAGAGTGAAGATAGGGCATCATGGACATGAGAAAAGCAGGAATATAAGTTGTCAGAGAACATTAATTCTCTCCAGACAATTGTATCTTAGAGTCGGCTAGACTCAGAAGGTAAGAGAGGGGATAAGAATAGATACTTATCAGTGTTTAAGATAAGGGCAAATCACCGGACTTTTAACACCGGCCATTTCTTTATTGGAAAGGACGCAGCCGAGTTTACTGTTTCCTCGGTTAGGAACACGAACAAAGTGATTTATCAATTTGTCCGCAAAAAGCCATAACGGATGGTTTTCTGATGCTAAGTTGTGCCAGTTAGCAAGATTCCCTAGTAATGGGCAACCTAATGTTCATTTACAGCCAAAACATAACATTGGATCTCTTGGTTTTGCGGTAGTGAAGCATCGGTGTATTATGCTGCCGTAACCCTGTGTATTAGTTAGTTGACAAGAGGGAGATTAATGTCTCCAACAACAATGAACTGATCAGACCGTTGCTTCAAAAGTGACATTTATGAATGAAAGATTTGCGGGTCGATTGTTAACGCAGACAGATAGGCCTTGATCTAATATCACTAGCTGAAAAGCAAAGAATTCCTGTCTCAGTGAATTTTAGGTATTCAGGCGCTTAGGCGTTTAGAGTAAGGGAAGGCCACGTTTTGACAAGGAAGCACCTGTCTAGCTCATTTAAGTTTTATGCATGGTTCGAACAGCTGAACTGATACAGCGTCACTGGAAAGAGATTGTAGGAGATAATTCATGGGCTTGATCAACCACAGGGCTGTTACATTTGAGCACTGAACGGACAAAGCCAATCGTTTCTTTTACATAAAGAATATTGCTTACATTATCTATCACTATAAGTATTTAATATGACTGAGTTTTGTTTAGTCATTGGTAATTGATAACAACAGATTTATCGGTTACTTTTCATGTCTGAAATTGTAAAAGCACACTGTATTGACTGTAATTGAATCACTGGTATACTGCAATAGTAACTCTCATCTGTTGTAAGCAAAATGTTCCTTGGTGTGATCGAAACTGGTTGGTTTATACTAATTGACATACCTCAAACAATTAACAATCGTAACTTTGTTACTATTCCTTTTTATTGCTACATTGGCCTATCGATCAAATTTTTCGAATCAATTCCGTTTTGTACTAAACAAATGTATTTTAGCAGGAAGCTCAATGCTTCCAAAAAATTTGTACAATTCTCCTGCGGCTTATATACGAGTTTACAAAAGCAGGTCTGACTATTATTATAATTAATATACACAAAGCAATTGTTTTGACTGCTTGACCGCATTGGTGAATGAATTAACTACAACCTTAATTGGTATGGTATGAAAGCATTTTGATCGCTATAAATGTGATTTGCATTGTAATTATACTATCGCATAATAAGCACGTAACATTGCTTTTTATGTGTCAGCATGCCTATGAGATTATGATTATCTAATAAAATAAAGTACTGCTTGCTCTTATTCTTAATACAATATCACGTATACAAGAAACCTATAAATATAAATAGCTAGTTGATTAGTCTTTTGTTCAACCATTCGCTTCATTTTTCTGATAAATATATTGTTCAAGACCGCCTCATAAATTGTACAAGTGGAACGAGGCAATAAAAACTAAATAATGATACACCCAACAACGTAAGACTATAACAAAAGACAACATTATTCAAACTGTACTGGCCATCTTTAGATAACACTTCAATTAATAAATTTAATATGTACAAAAAATAAATCCGACGTAATAATAAATCTTTGTGAAAAGTTGACGTGACACTAGTTTTGAGATGGCCGCTGAAGACCCATGCATAGTATGAGCAATGCTGATGGATGAACTAGAATTTCGCTACGAATAAAATATAACCGCGACTGTGAGGAAGATTTGGCCTGGTAATTCTGAGTATAGAAGAAAGTTGTCTGCTAATTTCTGGCGTATAATAGGGGTAATTCTCAGTGTTATGTTGAATAAAATATTCCGTGCGTTATATCTAAGAATGTTCTTTTGAGGTTTAGCATCATCAACCTAACCACATGTAACTCGGTTATCTAAGGCCATCTGAAAGGCCTGAGATGTGCATATCAAGCGGATTATACTGGAAATTTAATCTAGTTCGCAACATGTTCACCGGGTGATAAACCGCGGGACATTTTAGTTAGCAAAAGTTTGAAGAGCAGTTTAGATATTTTCAGCTACAGCTCGCGAATAGCCATCCTCTAAAAGGGTTCAATTACAAAATGGTCCAGTGGTGATGGTACTAATAAGCAAATGCAGGACATTATAGCCTACAAAATTAAAGAAAAGTGACCGGCTTGTAAAATAAAGAGACGTGACACTGAAGTATTTGAATGTAAACATTCATGCGTAAGGGGCGAAGGTACACCTGCCCCATGACTACTGCCGTCACTATCCAACTTGAAAGTCGAATGGTGGATCGTCTTTGGTGCGTCCAAATTTTCATACAACAATATTAAGCGGCCGTATGGAAGGAACATATCACGGAACGAGGGTGGACTCTAATAAAAATAAGATGCGTTTTATGACCGTACTGGTGCGACAATAGGTATTTTAGACAATCTGAGATAGTCCGTTCTAAACACAAATGTTTTCTAGGTAATTATCAACCACATTCTGGTTTGTTTTTCATGGACTAAAAACATGAAAGAATCACACAACAAAGACTAGAGCCCACTGGACATCACGAAGAAGAGAACTACTTGTATAACGTCTTTGAATAAACATGCAATAGTCAGAGGTAATGCTCCGCAGCAAATGAAGGGAACCAGCTCATGGTTTTAAGTCGGGGCTTGAGCAAAGGAAAGGCTGCTCAAAGAACAGATCTAATAGCTTATTACAAATAGCAATACTGAGCATGAATTACAAATGTGGATGAGGTAAATCAAAGAAAATCATTTTTAAGCGAGAAGCACAAGTCCCTTGAGCATGTCTAATAAAAAGATACAATTAGGCGCAGGATTTTATTGGTAGATGTACATTAGCAATAATAAATTCACTGAAGCTTTTCTGAGGATATATGCTGACTCATATGCTGTGACCACTCTTCAATAGTTTCATTTCTCGTTTCAATAAGACGCTTTAAGTTATTTTCGGCAAGAGAAAGAAGATTATTTCCGTTTGTGCACAGAGGATAAGACTGGTTAGAAACTTCCTTATCCTCTTCGCATATGAAAGCAAACACTATAGATGATTTAAGAGCATCAATAGCTGAACAGAGCTTGATTTCAAGCTTATTTACTTCGATTAAAGTGTCCTGCCATTCATTTCTTAGTATAGTCAGTGCATTCTCGTGTGTGTCTAGCCAGTTCTCCGGAGGCGTTTCAATGAGATCAATATAATCTCCTTTAATTTTTCGAAGACGACATAAAAGAAACTCCATGTCATGAAGTAAAATGTTAATGCTAGTTGACGCTGCATCTAACTGCATCGAGAGGGAACGTATAAGGATATTTGGTACAGGAGGCAAAGTACTTATACATGGAACGCCTAGTGCAAGGCCTATACAAACGTTCATTAGCATTTTTTTATATTTAACAAATGCGGCGCAGTACGTAACGGCTCTGGTTGACACAAATCGTAAGGCTCTCAAGATCTTATATGAATGAAAGGACATTGTATTTTGAAGTTATATATTAATAGAAAAATTCGCTACCTTTACATAATAATAATGCAATATAATCCTGATGGAATGGAATGGAAAAAGAATTCGGAAGAGCAGATGTAAAACTTTATAATGTATTTGATATTATTACAAATATTTATAAAACGTAACAAAATCACAGTCGTCTTTGTAATGTTTTATGACAGATTTTCAACCAGTAAAATTCAAAAACTATTATTCAACGAACTGTAAAAAATTACTTAATTAATATCATTAATTATAATACAGTAGTACAATATTTTTTGTTATTTAAAAGAGAACAAGCGTTTAAGAACTCCGGTATTGCGTATTTCGGCATATCCAGTTGTAACGTTACAAATCAATCGGTGACATATTGCGTAAATAAAATTCAAATCTATTTACGTTGCACCAATGAGAAAAAAGCAAATTGCCGTTTAACCACGTTAAACGACGTTTAACCAATAGTATGCAAGCACACATTGCATGCTATTTAAGCACGGTAATTTACCATGCAAGTCAGTTGTGGCATTTGCATTCTACCTGCTTCGCGTATTTGCTCGATCGGCTGTCAGCGCATATTGCACTTTACCGGTTGTCAATCCCTACTCGTCTTGATGCGAGATACCAGAGAGACGAGCCAATTGAGTGCAGGACCTGCATGACACCATACACAACGCGATCACAGCTCAACCACGGGAGTCAACATTCAACCAGAGTCCACCCAAGGCTCTAGGACATCTTCACTTCGGAAGACTTCCAGCGAACGTATTACCTGGCCCTCTTAAGGGCCCCCATATCAGCAACTAATCTCTATTCAGAGCACCTTAACCGAGTTTGTAACGTCGCACGGCATTTACTTGAAGCCGGGGCGTTTACAAAATTGGCGACCGCGCCAGGATAGTGATTATTGTTCTGATTTTTTTGGTATAAATAAAATTGACTTCCTTTTTCATTTATTTGGGATAAATCGTGGTCATCTGTTGAATTTTTTTGGGTATATATATATATATATTCGTGGTGTGTATTGGAGGATATAATAATAGATTGATCCTGGCTTTTCTAAAATTTTGTTGGGTATATATTCGTGAATTTGTGGTGTTCTTCTTCCCTAAAGGAAAATTTCAAATTTTGGAAGCAGTGTGTTATTCTTGCTGTTGAAAATAATAATTCATTGGCACTAAAGGCCAGCGAGGCCTCTGTTCGTCTTCCCTACAGGACAATTTCAATTTTTTGGAAGGAGTGACGCTGTTCTGTGTCGAAATAATAATACATTGTCATCAAAGGCCATCGGGGCCTCTGTTCGTTTTTTTCCTTTTGTACTGGACAATATCAAGCAACAGCGGAAGCTGTTTGTGGGACAATTTCAATTTTTGGAAGGAGTGACGCTGTTCTGTGTTGAAATAATAATACATTGTCATCAAAGGCCATCGGGGCCTCTGTTCGTTTTTTCCTTTTGTACTGGACAATATCAAGCAACAGTGGAAGCTGTTTGTGGGTAAGCGTTTCGTTATATATTTATACATTTATATATACATTTTCATATTGCTTATAAATTTATGCTTTTAAGATCCCGTAAGATTGTTAAAATGTCAGGTCCAATTTTAGATATTGATGTTCCTGTTTGGGATGGAGATAGTGAGCTATTCTTTATGCGCGTAGACTCCGCTTTCTCCCCGTTTCCTGATTATGACAGTCATCAAAAACTGTCAAAGGTTTTTGCTAAACTACCTTCTGAATTGCAGCGACGGATTTATCCTAAGCTTGAGGCCATTAGGAAGCTACCTAATCCCATTTTGGCCTACAAAACGAGGTAGAATCCTTGCTTGGACCCACGGAAACTGAGCAGATAATAAACAAATATGCGCAGTTAGATATGCCAAATCTTGGCCCCATAGAAATACTGAGGGAATTACGGAAACGTTGGTATAAAACCAACATTTCTGACCATGAGGCTAAGGTTGTTTTTATTAACAATCTTCCCCAAACATTAAAACTCTTTGCCAGACAGCTCCCCAACACTCTCTCTATAGATGACTTATCTGAGAGATGTGAGTTAGAATATAGGGTTTTGGAACCCAAAGTGAATCCATTATCCTTTTCTTCACCTCCGCAAGATGAATAGAATCTCCTCCTATCTCCTCCTTAGAGAGAACAGTGGCGAACATGGCCAAACTTCTAGAAGGACTGGCCATTACCAAATCGGAGATAAATCATGTGAATGCTCGACCAAAATTCGTTTCCAAGTCAAATTATAATGGTAGGCGGCGATCGAGATCTCCGCAATCATTTAATAAATATGCTCCAAAGAACTGGTGTTATAACCACCAGAAGTTTTTTATGCTTGCCAAGTTTGTCTTTGTCGTTCCGAAGAATTTCCGAATGAGTGCCAATTTCCACAGCTGACGGAAAGGACAACAGACCGCAGGTACAAGGGTGCATCAGCATCGGGAAACGTCTGGCGCAGGAAGTAGAAGACCGTACTTTCTGCACATCAACAGCATCAACGGCGCGACAGGGAAGAAGCCAACTACAATCCGACATCCCTGTCGACTCTTTTCGTCCACGACGAATTTTTCACATAGAGAACCGAACAGACAATGCCGGTTGCAATCACCAGCCTACTTGTTTGCATGACCCGGCCAAACAGCCAAACGAACTTCTGCACCTTCTTGATTTCAAAACTGGCGAAGAGTACATCGTAGACACAGGTGCGGCAGTCTCAGTTCTCAAAGGTGATTCAATGGCCGAGATGTCGCTAGGCGTTCTTCTCGCAACAGCTACAGGCGAGCCCATACCAACTTATGGCTGCCAATACCGCACACTCAACATAGGTCTACGACGTGAATTTTCCCACAACTTCATCATTGCCAAGGTCTCACATAATATAATAGGCCTTGATTTCCTTCTAAAATTTCGGCTCATTGTTGATCTTGCCAATCAAAAGATCATCGACCCCTCCACCGGACTTGAACAAAGCTTTTGGACACTTGCCTCCGAGCGTTTGGAGTTACAGGTCATTCAGCCAACCCCAGTGCATCATTCAGCAGAGATATCAGCAGCTCTTCGAAAATACAAATCGCTTTTTGATCTTAACAAATCCGATCTGCGAGTCTCCAACACGATGCATCATATCGTCACAGAAGGACAACCTATTGCACTAAAGAAGCGACCACTGGCTCCTGCTAAGCTGAAAGCTGCCCAAGAAGAATTCTCAAGGCTTTTGGAAGAGGGAATCATCAGACCATCGAAAAGTTCATGGGCGTCACCACTGCACTTAGTCTCAAAATCAAACGGATCGTACAGAGCCTGTGGAGACTACCGTAAGCTAAATTCAGTGACAAAATCTGATGCATATCCTATTCCAAATATCAACACGTTACTTGAAAAACTCAACGGCAGCAATTTCTTCTCAGTGATTGACCTCAGACAAGCGTACCATCACATACCGGTAGCACCAGAGGATATCGAGAAAACTGCAGTCATCACTCCATTTGGCCTTTTTGAATATCTTTACATGCCTTTTGGACTTAAGTGTGCTACTCAGACATTTCAAAGATTCATAGACAACATACTTCGCGACGACTCTGCTTATTGTATGTCATATCTCGATGACATTATGGTATTCAGTCCAGATCTAGAATCTCATGCGAAACATCTACGAAATGTCCTCTCACGCTTATCCAACCACGGACTCAAGATCAACTGTGACAAGACGCAGATTGCAACTTCATCCGTCGACTTCTTAGGGCATCGTATCACGGCCCAAGGTATTCAACCGTTGCCGTCAAAGACGAATTCAATCAAGAATATCAAGTCACCAAGGACTTTGAGCGAGTTGCAGAAAATCCTGGGAGTACTAAACTATTATCGCAAGTTCCTTCCGGGCCTTTCAAAACAACTTTATCCTTTGTGCAGGCAGAACCGAAAAGGACTTAGCAAGAATTCCATCATTGCTTGGTCATCCGAAGACGAGGAATTACTTCGACTTGCCATCAACTCGTTAGCAAATGCCACAATGCTAACGCATCCAGATTTCGAAAAGCCATTTCTACTCACGACAGATGCTTCTGAATTCGCTATTGGAGCCACTTTGGAACAAGAGATCGACGGAGTTCGGAAGCCTATCAGTTTCTACTCGCGTACTCTCCAACCAGTAGAAACGAGGTACGACACTTTCGACGCAGTGCGCCATTTTATCAGCATCATTGGCAGTAGCAGATTTGTTGTTTTCACAGATCATGCACCACTAGTTAGCGCACTTCGAAACGCAACTTCATCTATCGCCAAGTACCCTGCCAGAGTGGAAAGACAGCTTTCTCGTCTAAGCGAATGGCAATTTGACGTCTTTCACGTCAAGGGCAAACAGAACTTCATTGCAGATGCCCTGTCCAGGCCAGACGTCTCTCTACAACCACCTTCGCCGTCACCATTCACTGTCAACTCCGTGGCACTCAGTGAACCTGCACTAACGCCAACTCTCCTGCGAACTGAACAACGCGGTGACATTCACATTCAAAGATCAATAGCCCGTCACCCAACCAAGTTCATATGCCTTCATATGCCGTCTGTGGGAAAGGCTTTCCAATTGTTTACTTCACGGGTACGCAGCCCAACAAGCCAGTTCTGCCGACCAGCCTTCAGAGGAAGGTTTTCGATTCAATTCACTCAATTTCTCACCCAGGAAGCCAAGCGACTGTCCGACTTCTTACAGATCGTTTCTGGGGTCACAGACTTAGGCAGAATGTTAAACGATGGGTCTCAGAGTGTGCAATTTGTCAGAAAAACAAGATCACACGACACACTCGTTCTAAGTTGCAACATTTTGGTCTACTTCTCGCCTAGCCATCGTCCACATCGACATAGTTCATCTGACAAAGGTTCAAGGTTTCAGCTACCTTCTAACTATGATCGATAGATTTACACGGTGGCCTGTGGCATTACCTCTTGGCACCATTTCTGCAGACGAAGTAACTAACGGTTTTATCTCTGCATGGATATCCAATTACGGTGTTCCCAATGAGGTCATCACGGACAGAGGTACTTGTTTCTCATCTGATCGTTTCAAAACCACCTTGCGGTACATGGGATGCATCTTACGCTAGACGACTGCCTACCATCCCCAAGCTAATGGCATGGTAGAGAGAATGCATAGGGAACTCAAAGCAGCTTTAGCATCCTCGTCCATGGGTCGATGCACTACCTTTAGTTCTGCTGGCCATGCTTTTTCGCACTCGAGAATCCATTAAAACGTCTGCGTCACAACTCTTGTATGGCATGGATCTACGCCTGCCTAGTCAGCTCCCACGTCTACTACCGGTACAAGATGACCCACAAAACGAAGCTACCCGCCTTCGACTTCATTTCGGTAACATGTCCGAACAGCAGCCGAGACACACGCCTCGTCCAGTCTTCGTTCACACACAGCTCCCCAGCTGCAAGAGAGTACTCGTTCGCAACAATAATGCTGTTGCACCACTACAACCCAAGTATCGCGGTCCTTACCCGATTTTACTAAAACAGCCAAAATACTTCATCATTATGCAAGGCGCTACACCGACATCAGTAAGCATAGACAGGTTAAAACCGTTTATCGAACCACCTGATCCTGAGAGCGTTCAACCTTCTACACACGTCTGCCCACAATCTCAACCTGCTTTGTATAACGCGTAATTAATTTTTTTTTAAACATTAACATTTAACTATAAAATTTTTTTTAAACTTTACGTTAATTTTAGTATTTGTCTCACGTGGCATAACCACCTGTTCTTAGCTAACAATTGTGTAGCATTTTTGAACAGTTCTTTGGTATTATGCCACCTCTGAGGCAATGTTCGTATACATTTTTTTTATGCAATTACCTTTGATTTTAATGTATATATATTTCACATTATAATGTCCTTCTCACACATGACATTACACTGCCCATTTTGGTATGACCAGCTACTTAGTTGCTAACGTTTTCGTGTTGCAACACTAAGTAGTGATCAGCTTCATATCATGGTACAGGCCACTTTCAATGCATATCTCAACTTTATCCATTTCACAAAGACCACTACAAATGCCATGACCACAACGTCGAGCACTTTAGCTCCTTTGGTCGTATACAAACACTGACAATGATCCAACCTGTTTAGGTTTTTTATCTTAAACCTGGCAAATTCAGAGGCGATTTACCTCGAAATCTTCACGCTGTGGCTCCAAAAACTTACACTGCTCTATTTTGCCTCACGTGCTATGACCGACCACTAGAGCTAACAATTTGTGTAGCAATTCCTAGTGGTTACCTGGCATCATATCATTGTTGAAGCAACCAACAAGCATATTTAAGCCCAGCACTTATGGTTCATCATATTTTTGCTTAACTTGGTTCGAACTCTGTCATGCATTTCTTATCTAGCCTCGCAGAGAGGAATATTTTTTCTTTTTTTCAGAGAGGAAAGTGTTGTAACGACACAAATCAATCGGTGACATATTGCGTAAATAAAATTCAAATCCATTTACGTTGCACCAATGAGAAAAAAGCAAATTGCCGTTTAACCACGTTAAACGACGTTTAACCAATAGTATGCAAGCACACATTGCATGCTATTTAAGCACGGTAATTTACCATGCAAGTCAGTTGTGACATTTGCATTCTACCTGCCTCGCGTATTTGCTCGATCGGCTGTCAGCGCATATTGCACTTTACCGGTTGTCAATCCCTACTCGTCTTGATGCGAGATACCAGAGAGACGAGCCAATTGAGTGCAGGACCTGCATGACACCATACACAACGCGATCACAGCTCAACCACGGGAGTCAACATTCAACCAGAGTCCACCCAAGGCTCTAGGACATCTTCACTTCGGAAGACTTCATGAATCAGAAACATCTGGCCCCAGGCCCCTCTATCAGCAACTAATCTCATCTAGAGACCTTAACTGAGGTTTGTATCGAAACAGACGGCATTTACTGTCAGCGCTGTTTTACACCCATGCATTGTGTTCAGGTTCAAGTAAATGACGACGACTTTACAAAGGCAGTTTTGGTACCAAGATGGCTGAGTTAATACTGTTGGGGGCCCTTAACAGAGCTGGTCTTGCAATGTGGATAAAGATATATCCTCCGCCAAAATTAAAGTAACATTAACTGATAAATTTAAACTGTAACACGCGGCTCCGTGTTACAACCCAACGAAGGTCAATTTTACAAACGCTGTGCTCTTTAAGGTCAAATATTCTAACTCTGTCCTTAAACAATATTTCTCTTAGTTGTGATTTTAGGAACAATCTCTTTTAGTCTCAAGCAGTTTTAATCGATATTTCTTGAACTGCAATTTTATTTGTAATTAATAGTGTTTTATAAAATAGACAGAACCGCGCGCGATCCGAGAGGATCACGCGGTGGACTATTGTGTCATAGTGAACTTATTTCGCTTAGTTGGCAAATTTGGACTATCCGAACTTCAGAGAACAATGTATTAATATCATAAACTGAGATAGAATCGTTACAAGCGGTGAACTTAACACTTGTGAGTTGTGTCATTGAAGTCCTTAAACGATTTACATTCTTTTTATAGTGATAACCTTTAACGATGACTTTTTCCATGTATCATTTGTTTTAAATCGATGGCATAAATGTAAATCAATTCAGACCTTTGTACGCGAATAACTGATTGAGCATAAAACAATTTTCTATTTTAAACTTAAATCATTTTAATTTTTGCCGTCTAGAAGATGGACCATTTAGTTTAATTGTGAACGGTATTTAAAACATATTTTTGCATAAAAATCTAATTTTACAGCTGATTAACATGTATTCAATTTGGACTAACTGTGAATAGTGTTTAAGATATAATTTTACATTAAAATCTGTATTATTGCCAATCAACTCCTTCAATTCGGATTAACAGTGAATTATATTTATGTGCTACATTGTGTGGAATATATATATGAAACCTTTCTTCGGCCTTCTAATATTAACCATCTGAAAAGGAACAGACTGATTGGGTGCTCGGGTGGTAATAATAGCCACCATTGATATGGAGGACGGGTACTAAATTCACGAACTAGAAAACAACCCATCAAAAGTCCCCAACAAAACCACCTTGGCTGATTGTAACGAATTTTATTTAAAAAGAATTTTTTCTTTTATTTTCCAGAACTTTTGCAACGACACAAATTAATTGACGACATATTGCGTAAATCAAATTCAATTTTATTTACGTTGCAACAATGAGAAAAAAGCGAAACTTGCCGTTAACCAATAGTGTGCAATTAGACTATGGCATGGCTATTTAAGCACGGCAAATTTACCATGCAGTTCAGTTGTCGCATTTGCCTTCTGCTATGCGTTACGTGTGCGTGCTGTCGGCTGTCATTACCTACGCTGGTTATTGGATTGTCTTCACCAACAATTGGCAACATCCGTGACTCAGCTTGTTCCTGTACAACCATCGAGACGAGCCAATTAATGCAGAAATTCGACGAAGTTTCCACATCGAGATTACAACGCAACATCAGAAGGAACAACAGCCAGAATAAACCCAAGGCTCTAGGATTTCTCAACAACAGAAAGAACATTCTCGGCATTTACCGGAGAACACACGACCAGCCCTGTTAAGAGCCCCCTATCAGAACAATAACTCTATATCCATAGCACTTTAACCGAGTTTGTAACGTCGTACGGCATTTATTTGAAGCTGGGGCGTTTACACTTTCTTTGTTTAAATACTTGACTTTGAATTGTGCACCATTTTCAGTTTTCGAGCATTTCGGTTCTCGACTGGTTGTATCTTCCTTTGGCCTGCTGCAATTGTCACATTTTTCTTCATTAAAAACTGATCAATTTCTACAATATACGCCTGCTAACACTGTCTTATATTTTTTATTGATGCACGCATAGAGGGGACGTTCTAGAACAGGTAATTTAATAATTCTGTGTTTCGCGTCTATTTCTTTCCGGTGTATTTGTTTGGGTGTTTAGTACGAGACAGGTTTCACATCCCGATTTGCCTAACATTAAGTGTCTATTTAATAATTAAATTTAATAGATATGGATGCAGATCTTAAATTTGAGGACACTAGCAAGTTAGCGAAAGATATTGCAGGTTTGGATTTAGCAGATGCGAGTGAAAATATAAGCTTATCGGATTCTACTGTAAATTTTAGGACAACAAACGATCTGGCTTCTATGGGGTTCTGAGACACGAATAGGTTAGGAGCCTCTACAGCATTCTCCGGCAAGTGCCGAGAAGTTCAGTTAGTGTAGCAGTGTCGAGAAGTACTTCTAGACACTTGAGACCAATTCTGGTTAACTTGGGTAATGGTTCCTTCTGTTGGGACGTTGAAATCCGTGGTGAGAGATTAGCTGAGTAATCTCGTTGAAGTTCTACAGTAACTGGCTCGTCTCTCTAATTGAACAGCAACAAGTTTGGCGTGACTGAAATTGCCAATGTATTTGAAGCAAACCCAAAAGTCAGAGTAGGTGACAATAGCAGATAGTACATCAAAGTAACACACAGCAGAAGGCAAACGCGACAACTGACGTGCATGGTAAATTCATCGTGCTTAAATAGCTTTGATTGGCTGCTTGCACACCATTGGTTAACGGCAAATTTCGCTTTTTTCTCATTGTTACAATGTAAATTGAATTTAATTTAATTTTCGCAATATGTCGGCGAATTTCTTTGTGTCGTTACATCACTTTCCTCTCTGAAAAAAGGGAAAAAAATTACTCTCGGCGAGGCTAGATTAGAAAGGCATGGCAGAGTTAAGCAACTGGTTATTATTCTGCCCATAGATATAAGAAATGTACCGGAAATGCTGGGCTGATGTATGCTTGTTGGTTGTTTCAACAATGATATGATGCCAAGTAACCACAAGGAATTGCTACACAAATTGTTAGCTGCAGTAGCCGGCCATACCGCGTGAAGCGAAATAGAGCAGTGTAAGATTTGGGAGCCGCAGCGTGAGGATTTTGAGGTGGATTGCCACTGAATTGGCTAGATTTAAGTTAAAAACTGGGCAGAGTGGATCGCCGTCAATGTGTTTGTATACGACCAAAGGAGCTAGTGCGTGCTCGACGTTGTGGTCATGATATTTGTAGGGTGGTCTCTGTGCAACTAATTAAGATGAGATATGCATTGAAAGTGGCCTGTACCATGATATGAAGATGATAACTACTTAGTTTTGCTACACGAAAGCGTTAGCTCTAAGTAGCTGGCTATACCAAAATGGGCTGTGTGAGCTCAGGTGTGAGCCATACATTATAATGTAAAAATATATGCATGAAAATGAAAGGTAACTGCATAAAAAATATGCACTCGAACATTGCCTCAGAGATGGCATAATATCAAAGAACCGTTCAAAATGCTACACAGTTGTTAGCTAAAAACAGCTGGTTATACCACGTGAGAGAAGTGAGTGTGAGAAAAAAATGAATTTTGTGGATTCATAGGTCACGCTGCGTGACTTTGGGCGCAAGTGGTGCGCATAATGTTAAAAATTTGATACGTAGAATAACGAAAAATTAATGTTAAAAATCATTAGTTACGCGTTATGCAAAGCAAGCTATTGCTAGGTTGAGATTGTAGGCAGATAGTTCCTGAGACGTGTGATGAAGAAGGTCAGTTCCCAGGATCAGGCGCATCAATAAACGGTTTCAACCTGTCTATGCTTACTGATGTAGGTGTCGCGTCTTACATGACAATGAAATATTTTGGCTGTCTGAGCGAAATCGGGTAAGGACAGCGATACTTTGGTTGTAGTGGTGCAACAGCAGTGTCGTTGCGAACGAGTTCTCTCTTGCAGTTGTCGAGCTGCGGATGAACAAGACTGGACGGAGGGTATGTCTCGGCTGCTGTTCAGACATGTTACTGAAATGAAGACGGAGGCGGGTTACTTTGTCTTGTAGGTCATACTGTGCGGGTAGTAGACGTGAGAGCTGACTGGGAAGGCGTAGATCCATATCATACAAGAGTTGTGATGCAGGCGTTTTATGGGATTCCCGAGTGTGCAAACACATGACAAGCAGAACTAAAGGTAGTGCATCGACCCAGTTGCAATAAATGGACGAGAATGCTAAAGCAGCTTTGAGTTCCCTATGCATTCTCTCTACCATACCGTTAGATTGGGAATGGTAGACAGTCGTCTGGCGTAAGGTGCATCCCATTAACCGCAAGGTGGTTTTGAAAAGATCCGATGAGAAGCAAGTGCCTCTGTCAGTGATGACCTCATTGGAAACACCATAATATAATATCCATGCAGAGATAAAACCGTTAGTTACTTCGTCTACAGAAATGGTGCCAAGAGGTAATGCCGCAGGCCTTCTTGGAAATCTATCAATCATAGTTATAAGATAGCTGAAACCTTAAACTTTTGTCAGATGAACTATGCCAATATGGACAATGGCTAGGCGAGAAGTAGTTCGGAAATGCTGCAACTTAGAACGAGTGTGTTGTGTGATCTTGTTTTTCTGGCAAATGGCACACTCGGAGACCCATCGTTTAGCTTTCTGTCTGAGCTTGTGACCCAATAACGATCTGTAAGAAGTCGGACAGCCGCCTTGCTTTCTGGGTGAGAAATTGAGTGAATCGAGTCGAAAAACTTTTTCTGAAGGCTGGTCTGCAGAAATGGCTTGTTGGACTGCGTATCCGTGAAGTAAACAATAGATAAGCCTTCCTAGAGACGGCATATGAACTTGGTTGGGTGACCGGCTACTGGTCTTTGAATGTGAGTGTCACCGCGCTGTTCCATTTGCTTTTGGGATAGTGTTAGTGCAGGTTCACTGAGTGTCACGGAGTTGACAGTGAATGACACGACAAGGTGGTTGTAATGAAACGTCTGACCTGGAAAGGGCGTCTATAATGAAGTTTTGTTCGCCCTTGATATGAAAGATGTCGAATTTTTATTCGTTTAAACGTGAAAGCTGTCTTTCCGCTCTGGCAGTGTACTTGACGACAGTTGTAGTTGCGTTTCGAAATGCGCTAACTAATGGTGCATGATCTGTGAAAAAAACAATTCTGCTGCTGCCAATGATGCTGAAAAAATGGCACACTGCGTCGTGGATGGCGAGGAGTTCTCGACCAAAAGTGTCGTATCTCGTTTCTTCTGGTTAGAGAGTATGCGAGAAGAATCTGATAGGCTTCCAAACTCAGTCGATCTCTTGTTTCAACGTGGCTCTAATAGCGAATTCAGAAGCATTTGTCGTGAGTAGAAATGGTCGTTGAAAATCTGGATGCGTTAGAATTGTAGCATTTGCTAACGAGTTGATGGCGAGTCGAAATAATTCCTCGTCTTCAGATGATCAAGTAATGATGGAATTCTTGCTAAGTACTTTTCGATTCCGCAGGTGCCTGCACAAAGGATAAAAGTTTTTGAATGGCCGTGAAGGATCTTGCGATACTAGTTTAAGACTCCAAAAATTTTCTGCAACTCGCTAACTGTTTTCGTTGACTTGATATACCTGATTGAATTCGTCTTTGACGGCAAAGATTGAATAACTTGTGGCGTGATGCGATGCCCTAGGAAGTCCACGGATGTAGTTGCAATCTGCGTCTTGTCACAGTTAATCTTGAATCCGTGGTTTGATAAATTTAAGAAGACATTTCGTAAATGCCTGGCATGAGACTTTAAGTATGGACTAAATACCATTATATCATCGAGATATGACATACAGTAGGCGGCGTCGTCGGGAAGTACGTTGTCCATGAATCTTTGAAATGTCTGTGTAGCACACTTAAGTCCAAAATTCATGTGAAGATATTCGAAAAGGCCAAATTGAGGGATGACCGTAGTCTTTTCAATATCTTCTGGCACTCCCGGGATGTGGTGGTAGGCTTGCCTGAGCTCAATAATTGAGAATAAATAGCTTTCGTTGGGTTTTTTAAGTAAGGTGTTAATATTGGGAAAAGGATATGCTTTAAATTTCGTCATTGAATTTAACTTGCGGTAATCTCCGTAGGCTCTGTACAATTTGTTTGATTTGGAGACTAAGTGCATTGGTGATACCTATGATCTTTTCGATGCTCTGATGATTTTCTATTCCAACAGCCTTATAAATTTCTCTTGGGCAGCTTTCAGTTTAGCAGGGGTCAGTGGTCGCTTCTTGAGTGCAATAGATTGTACTTCTGTGACGATATGGTGCATCGCGTTGGACACTCGTAGCTCTGAATTGCTGAGATAGAAAAGCGACTTGTGTTCTCGAAGAGCTGCAGATATCTCTGCTGAATGATGCACTGGGGTTGGCTGAATGATCTGTAATTCCAAACGCTCGGAGGCAAGTGTCCAAAAACTTTGCTCAAGTCCGGTTGAGGGGTCGATGATCTTTTGATTGGCAAGCTCAACAATGATTTAAAATTTCAAAAGGAAATCAAGGCCTATTATATTGTGTGAGACGTTGGCGATGATGAAGTTGTGAGAAAATTCATTCCGTAAACCTATGTTGAGCGTGCGATACCGGCTACCATATATAAGTATGTGCTCCCTTGTAGCTGTTGCGAATAGAACGCCTAGCGACATCTCGGCCATTGAATCATCCTTGAGAACTGAAACTGATGCACCTGTGTCTACGATGAATTCTTCGCCAGTTCTGTAATTAAGAAGATGCAGATGTTCGTTGGGTTGTTTGGCTGGGTCATGCAAACAAATCCGCTGGTGATTGCGACTGACATTGTCAGTTTGGTTGTCTATGAGGCATATTCGGCGTAGACAAAAAGAGTCAATAGGAATGTCAGATTGTAAGTGATTGCTTCCTTGTGGCGCCGTTGATACCGTTGATGCACAAAAAGTGCGGTTTTCTACTTTCTGCGCCATACGTTTCCCGATCCTGATACTCCACTGCGTCTGTTATCTGTGTTCTTTCCCGTCAACTGTGGAAATTGGCATTCATTCGGAAATTCTTCCGAATTGCAGAGGCAGACTTGACATGAATAAAAAAATTCTGGTGATTATAACACCAGTTATTTGGGGCGTATCTATTAAAAATTGCGGGGATCTAGATCGCCGCCTACTGTTATTACGTGTTTTGGGTGTAAAATTTGGTCGAGCGTTCACCTGATTTAGCTCGAAATTTCCCTATGGCCAATCCTTCTAGAACTTTAGCCATGTTCGCTATTGTCCTCTCTAAAGAGGATATCCTGTCATCCTTTGGGCGAGGACAAAAGGATGACGAATTTAACTTAGGTTACAAAACCCTAAATACTAGCTCGCATCTTTCAGATAAGTCATCTATAGAGAGAGATTTTTGGGGAGCTGTCTGGTGAACAATTTTAGTGACTGTGGAAGATTGTTAATAAAAACAACCTTAGCCTCATGATTAGAAATAATGGTTTTATACTAACGTTTCCGCAATTCCCTTCAAATCTCAATAGGGCCAAGGTTTGGCATGTCTAACTGCGCATATTTATTTATTATCTGCTCAGTTTCAGTGGGACCCTGCAAAGATTCTATTTCGTTTTCGAGGCTTAAAATGAGATTGGGTTGTTTCCTAATGGCCTCAGGCTTCGGATAAATCCGGCTCTGCAATTCTGAAGGTAGTTTAGTGAAAACTTTTGACAATTTTATGTGACTGTCATAAACTGTAAACTGGGAGAAATCGGAATCTAGCGCATAAAGAATTGTTCACTATCTCCATCCCAAACAGGAATATCAATATCTAAAATTGGATCTGACATTCTAATAATCTTACGGAATCTTAAATGCATAAATTTATAAGCAAGATGAAATGTATAAAAAGTCTTTATACGAAACGCTTACCCACAATCTGTTTTCGCAGTTGAAACAAAATCTTCCGCATTTGAATCGGTTTTGTATTAGTACAGAACACAGATAAAATTAGTTCTTTCACAAAATCACAAGTCACAATTCTGCACATTTGTACAATCAATTATGTCCCTTCACAATATCAAAAAATTCTGCGTACACATTCCAATTTGGCACACGAGATCACCAAGATGTACAGTTTTGTACGTAGGAGAAATATTTTAAATAAAACACCTCTCAAAAAATATTTTCAACAAAAAATTGCCCAGAAGACCTTGACTTTAGAAAGATTAATAGTCAGAGTAAAACGTGGTATATGCAAATATCAATTTACTGTACTCCCAAAAAAAAGAAACACAGTCGATTGTATTTATACCAAAAGTTTTGTGATTTGCTAATAAGTAAAAGTACTGTTCTCAGTATCCTGACACGGTCGCCAATTTTGTAAAAACGCCCCAGATTCAAGTAAATGCTGTACAACGTTAAAAAGTTAGTTAGGAGCCAGGATGGCTGATATTGCGTACTATTGGGGGCTCTTATAAGGGCCGGTATTGTGTTCTCCGTCAAATGCCGAGAAAATTAGTTAGTGTAGCAGTGTCTAGAAATACCACTAGACACTTGAGACCAGCTCTGGTTGACTGAGTTGTTGTTCCGTCTGTTGTGGTTTTGACCTAAGTGGCGAATGAGTAGCTGAGTAATCGCGTTGAAGATCTGCTGTAACTGGCACATGTGAGGGTCAAATAAGTAAATGTTGCTCCGTCTCACTAGTTGTGCAGCAACAAGATTGGCGTGACTGAAATTGCCAATGTGTGTGAAGCAAGTCCAAAAATCAGCGTAGGTGAAATACCCGAGTGACAGCAGACAGCACGCACACGTATGGCACAGAAGACGGCAAACACGATAACTGTCTGGCATGGTAAATTCACTGTGCTTAAATAATTTCTAAATCAAAAACTCGCATGCCATTGGTTAACAGCAAATTTCGCTTGTTTTAATTGGTGACGCGTAAATTGAATTTGAATTTTATTTACGAAATATGTCGGCGAATTTTTCTTGAGTCGTTGCAGAATGGAAAAGGAATTCGGAGAAGCAGAGGTAAAACATTATATATTATTTTATATTGTTACAAATATTTGTAAAACATAACAATATCACAGTCTTTTTTTAATATTTTATGACAGATTTTCAACTAGTAAAATTCAAAAACTATTATTAAACGAGTTGTAAAAAATTGCTCAATAAATATCATTAATTATTTAAAAAAATAGTAGCATTTTTTTAGTTATTTAAAAAAGAACAAGCATTTAAGAACTCCTGTATTGCGTATTTCGGCATATTCAGTTTTGATAATCTAAGTGTATTATAAAACTCCAGCTAGAATAGCGTGCAACCATGCTAACAAGTCAATTAAGTAAGAAGTACTGTAGATAGCCTTTTATAGATCCTTGAAGACATTGACTTGCTATTGTCGTGATGAATTTGAGTACCAGAGTAGAAAGAGGATGTCCAAAAGTCCATCCCGAAACTGTGTTACTTGCTTGTGAGTTAGTGATTTTCTGGTAGATTCACGTAAACCAGGAGATTAGACGAAACGATATGTATTAATTGCTTTTTGAACGCCTTACTGAGTTTAGCTGAATTTCTGCGGCAAAAACAAGAAGGCTAGCAAAATTAGAAATCCGATCAATGAATGAATCAATCACCTGGATGCGAAGCAACAAGAGTTTGTGACTCTGCGTGGGTTAAAAACATAATTATGACAGCGAGCGCAAATAATCGGTGCAGCAGAGAAGCAACACCAGTTGCATATTAAGAACAGATCATTGTTTCTACGTTGGAAATTTAGTGCGCTTATATGTAAGCGCAGGTCACATTTGATTGTTTTACGGACTGTGCACTCCCATTGTTCCAATACCAGTCAATAAAATTGCGTTTTTAACTTTGAGTTTATTTGAAAGATGTTGACGATATAATTGAATCAGTTGAGATATTGCAATGCTATAGCTAGAGCGATATAAAACAATACGAATAGGTAAACAGGGTAAGCAGCACTGTTTGTGATTCTTATGTGTGCAGAGGAGACACACCAGATAATACCGTGATGAACTATAGTACCTGAGCACATGCAGATGTCAAGATTTACTTCTAGAGATTTATTATGTTTGATCTTTTCGTGGCTTAGTAGTCTTTTGGGCAGATGAACGTAAACCAGTAATTTAAAAGAAGCATGGTATATGACTTGATTTTCGATGGACTTGATGAGTCTTTAAATTATCTGCTACAATACCAGGAATGATGGCAAACGTAGAAATCCGATTAATTTTTGAATCGATGACGACTGCTTGGATGCGTAGCAACAAGTAGATTGGAACTTCAGATGATTAGCTTAGTTAGTGGCATAGCGTTTGTAAAATGGCATAGAAAACAGCAAGCGTAGATAGTAAGAGTAGTAGAAAAGTGACAGCAAATGCAGGTAGAAAGCAGGTCAGAGTGCATTGCTTGGGAAATGCATTGCACTTATATGTAGTTGCAGGTGGAACGTGATTGCATTTGGCGTTTTATCATTTGTCTAGTGTCATTCAGTTAACTCGCGTATTATATTTTTAATTAATTTGAAAATGTGAGTGATATAATTTGACCCGTTATGTCACTTTCCTCTCCGAAAATAGAAGAAGAACAGAAAATTCCTCCTGGCGAGGCGTCATTAATACATTAAGGTAGAGTTCAAATCCATTTATGCAAATGGTTTACGGTCGGCACTGACTAACTACGCCTGCTGCCTTATTTTCGCTTTTACACACACTGTTTCACTAACTAAACTTACCGTCAGTAACGTCAAACCTATAATTGTCATCGATTGACAGCCTTCTTATTGTTACTACAGATATATCGGTGACCCAACCAGACCTTCAATGCAGAACGAGCCACACCCTGCTTCTATTTATCTATTGGTTAACGGGCATCTACAAAGAAGATAACCTACGCACGAACTGGATTTATGGATATCCGCCTCTGCTCTGATACTACAATTCATCAAGTCATTAACAGTTGAATGTCTCCCTGGTCATCAAACGTGTCACCAAGAATATTGTTTATCCTGTACACCTGTTCATAACTTTGCATATTACATCAACTGTAGCGTTAAAACTAGCAGCGATGCGAGAGAAGCAGTGAAGCTATTGTAATTTTACATCTTTTACTTGTTTTTATAATAAAATATTTTAACGATCAAAATAAAGGGCTGTGCAACCTTATTAACAAGTCAACCAAGTAAGAACCACTGTTCGTGGCTCTTAGTAAGACAGGGAGAGCTTCATTGGCTAATGCCAGGAAGGATGGCAAACGTAGAAATTCGATTAATAAATGATTCGATGATGATTGCCAAGACGCGCATCAACAAGACGATTGGCGTGATTAACGACTTGTTGGGTATTTGAAACTCCTTGGGTAAAAAATCGATTAAAAGAGCAGGCGTAGATAATGAGCGCAGCAGAAAGACAAGAGAAATTTAATTTTTCAAGCAAGTCAGGGTGTATTGTGAGGGAAATGAATTGTAGGAGTATTTTTGCGGGGTAGCTATCTAGTTCGTGATTCTATACCCTTCCTACATATCCATGGTGGCTATTATTACTACCCATATTCATAATTAGTCTCTGACCTTTTTCGGATGGTTGATGTGAGAAGAAAAAATTCGGTAGTCACACGTATATTGTACACAATGTTGCAAATAGAAATAGAATTCACAGTTAGTCCAAATTGATCACATTCTGGTCGGAAATAAAAACAAATTTTAACACAAATGAAGTCTTAAACACCAGTCACAGTAAAACTAAATTGTCAGTCTTCTAGATGGTAAAAGTATAAATGAGCTCTGTTTGTAAAGAAACATATTTGGCACAAAAGCCATTATTCTTACACAAATGTCTGAATTGAAGTGGATACATGCAACCGTCTGAAAATGCATGATGATATGAACATAGTCACTGTTAAATGTTTTCACTGATATTGCATGTGTGTAATCCGTGTAAAGACTTCAATGACAAAACTTCACAAATATTTAGTTCACTGCTTGCTATGTTTTTAACTCATGTCATTATTATAATCCATTATTCTCTGAAATTCGGAATGGCACAGTTAACTGTGAATAGTAAATCCTTCGCGTAAATTGTGAATAATCCAACTGAGCGAAATAAATCCACTGTGACACATTAGTCCACCGCATGTTTCATCCGTATCGCACGCGGTTCTGTCTATTTCATAAAAACCCTATTACTTACAAATAAAGTTGCATTTCAAGAAATCTCAATTAAAACTGCTTGAAACTAACAGAGATTGTTTCTAAAATCACAGTTAAGAGAAATATTGTACAAGAACAGTGTTAGATTATTTGAATATAAAGAGCATTGCATTTGTCAAAATCGAACATCGTTGGGTTGTAACGCGGATCCGCTTGTTAAATACATCTCCCGGACAATGAAAATTAGTACACAATGAAGGGGGCTAACCTTACAGGAGGTGTTATTGCTCTGCCATACCGTGTAACGACTGAATTTGGCTCTGTCAACACTGATTCTGGTTCCTCTATATCTCGCGGCGGCGTGACGGCTTTCGTTGGCTCGGTTGTTGATGAGATGTCGGGCGTCAGTCCGTTGTCAGCAAGACTGTCTGGGGGTGGCGTTTTCGTCTCTTCACCGCCTGATAGGTCTACATCGCGGAACAGCGGGTCATTTGGATCAAAGTCGGCCGGGGATAGTCTGTGTTTGGAGACCGCTTCAGCTTTGCCATTAATCTCAAAAATGATGTAATTCTGACGTCGATCTAACACACGATAAGGACCGCTCTTCGGTTTGGCTAAAATCTTGTTATCCATATCGTTGTTGACGAAGAACCATTTGCAGCTATCAAAATCTTTGCGTTTATAAATTGGACCATTTTGCTGACGTGTAGGACAGATCGGCCAATTCTGAGCGTTATATTGTAGAAAACTGCGAAGTGGAAGCAGAAATGTCGGATCATTCATTGTTATTGCAGTTTCAGGGCGTGATCGGACTAGTTCGCCAGGCAGCCGTAGACATTCGCCAAATACCATTTCAGCGGAACTACATTTGATCGGCTCACGAGGTCTTGTACGCATTGATAGGAATATTTTCGGTAAAGCCGCAAGCCAATTTTCTTCTGGGGTAGCCTTGAGCGCCGCTTTCAGTTCTCGGTGTGGCCTTTCGAAGAAACCATTTGCTCTCGTGTTACGAGCCGCGGTCACGGAGTGTTTGACACCATAGTATTGCAGTAGGGCTGCGAAATCTTCTCCGAGGAATTGTGCGCCATGATCGGTTGTCACTTCAGCTGGAGCACCGAACCGAGCGAACCAATTGAGCTCTAAAGCATAACTGACAGTTTCTTGCTTCATGTCTGGAAGTGGTATGGCCTCATACCATCGAGTGGTGCGGTCCCGTATTGACAGTAGATATCGCATATTGTTCACGGCAGGTAAGGTTACCAGGTCAACGTGTATGTGCGTAAACCGGACTTTGGGCACTTGAATGACTTGTGGCGCCGTTTTGGTGTGTCTCGTCACTTTGCATTTCTGACATTATAGACATTGTTTTGACCACATCTTGATATCTCGCCGCATGCCAGGCCAAAAGTACGTTCTGGATAGAATTTCCACTGATGCTTCGCCAGATGGGTGGCTCATTGAATGGTAGACTTCAAAGATATTGTGACGGAGTTTTTCAGGTATAAACGGCCGAGGGCCCACGCCAATTATTTCACACTACAGCAGAGTTCCATGGTAGTCAAGTGTTTTCAATCGATTGACGGCAAATGTCCAAAGTTATGGATCATCTTCCTGAGCTGCTTGCAATTCCTGAGTGCTTATTGGTGAAGGACACAATATTGAGGCACAAAGATCTGCAGGACGGCTTGGGGAGTCTGTGACCACATTTTCTGATCCTTTGACATGAGTGACTTCGTATTCATACTCGTGTATTCGTGTAAGTTGTGAGTTGACACGTCGTGAATATAAATACTCTTTCTTCCCTCTCAGTATCGGAAGTAGAGGAAGATGATCAGTGTAGATCTTGAACTTTCGGCCATCCAGGTAGGTGTGGAAATGTAGGATCGACCGGTAGATTGCGAATAATTCTTTTCCTGACGTATCATATCGCGTCTCGCGAGGTTGTAGTTTCTGCGCTTAGAAAGCGATAGGTTGGTGTATTCCATTGATGGATTGTTGAAATACTATGCCTATGGCAACGTCGGATGCGTCAGTTATCAAATCGAAAGGTTGAGACCAGTCAGGGGAATGTAGCATGGTCGCTTTGCATAAGGCCATTTTGGCATCCTCGTAAGCCTGCATGTCGTTCACGTTGAGTTGAATTGGTTGTGATTTCTTAACGAAACGGATTTCTGACACGAGATATTTGTGAAGAGGTGCCAGAATCTTGGCAAAGCAGGGTACAAATCGAGAATAGTAGTTAATCTTGCCCAAGAATCGTCGTAATGCCCGAACGGTGGTTGGAGGCTGTAGATCTTGAATAGCACGAACGTTAATAGGTACTGGTGTCATGCCTTCTTCGGAAATTTGATGACCAAGGAATTTAATTGACTTCTGTGCAAAGACGCATTTGTTGCTTTGAAGTCGGAGGCCATAGTCTGCTAGACGTGTGAGCAGGATCTCAATATGTTGTATATGTTCGGTCATTGAGTTGGAGAATACCAGGATGTCGTCTAGATATAGAATTACAAATGGTAGATCATCTAGTATTTCGTCCATAACGCGTTGGATTGTTTGCGAGGCATTCTTGAGACCCAAAGGCATATAGTGATATTCGTGCGTGCCACCTCCGGTGAAGCTGAGTGCAGTATATGATACTGAGTCTTTGTCCATCGGTACTTGATAGTATGCTTTTGCCAAGTCAAGTTTTGAATACACAGCCTGACCGATAGCAGATCTGAGTAGGTCGGCTGAATTCGGCAGGATGAACGAATCAGACTGTGTGCAATAATTGAGAATACGATAATCCCCGCACACCCTGAATGTGTCTGGTTCACTCTTTGGTACTACTACCACAGGCGATGCAAAAGGTGAGCTGGATCGTGTACAGATGCCTTGTTGACGTAGCAAGGCGAATTATTGCTCAGCAGCCTTATGTTCATGTGGTGCCAATGGACGCGCTCGTGGAAGATGAGGAAGTGGTTTCGACAAGATGATACGATGGGCTTTGATGGCACGCTTCCTCTTGAGATCGGGCATGAAGGAGATAGGATTGAAAATTTTTTCATGACGTTTCAGAACATCGTCCAGTTGCGGTAAATGAGGAACTAGAGGAATAAGCTGTATAGATGAGACTGCTTCGGCGCGAGTCGTATGTTTTAGCGCTGATGTAAGCAACTGATTGTCTGCAGTGCGTATCTCTCGTGTTCTTGGACAAATGGTTAGGTCGAAGTGTTCGAGAAAGTCACGTCCAATGATGTTTCTTGTCGTGCTGGCGATGATGAACGAATATTTGAAAAATCTTTTTGATTTGGAGAACGAGATTGTGTGTACTCGTACCCCAAACGTCGCTATGTTGTAGCCATTGGCGCAGGTCAGACTGTTGGTGTCGACTGGGTGGGTGGGTTTGAGATAATTGTGGCGTAGTGAGCTTACATCTTATCCGGTGTCTATAAGAATTCATTCGCCAGAGGTTGCGTCACGGATGAGAAAAGATGTTGATAGTGGCAACTGACGATGAGACTGGTTGTTGGCATTTGGGCGTTTGAAGCATGACTTGACTGGAGCCGTCGCTGTAAATACAATAGTTTGATTGTGCTTAACCGCGAAAGCAACGTGCTTTAAGCCATCAGACGCGGAGCGGCCAACAATCTTGGGGTGCTCAGCCTCTACTGCCGCCGAGGAGACTGACCCCACCCGTCTTCCGAACCTTCCATGGGCGGATCCTCCTGAGTTGTTGAGGGTGACCGCGCCCACTTGAACGTCGCGTCTGTGCGCGGGAATGTGCAGCCGTTTTTGAGGCAATAACGTGTGGAGTGGCCATAGATGCGGTGATTCGGACACCACTCCGCTGGTAACTGTGGCACTGTGGCCCGGTCTCTCGACGTCGACCTCCTGGCGCTATTCCGAGTCGGTAGTCGACGCTGGTCACGCCTGCTCTGGTCGCGTCTATTATGGACGGCATCGACTGAGGTCAAATTTGGCCTTACGGTAAGGTTCTCGAGCAGGCTGATGAGGCGTTCATTCGTGATATTTGTTCCGGCTGATGATGCGGTGGATTGTGATTCGAACAGTCTTGAGGTGATGTGGCCTTTCTCTTGGGCAGGTGAGCTGTAGTGGTGTTTCTTCCACCACTTGTCTAGACGTGCCGGCAGAACGTCGTCTTGTACTTCGAGGGATTCGCGCAGGAACGTGGCCATATCTTGGAGTGCCGGCGGGAGCTTCTGTACGAAAAGTCGCATTAAGATTTCCTTGGGAAGGTTGAATTCCAAGGCTTTCTGTTCCATTTCCCTAAATAGCTCGGAAGGCGTGCGGCTACCTAGGCACATCTGGCTCATTAATTCTGTAAGCCCTCAGTGTATTGATGTAGAATATCTTTTAGTCCGCGTCTGAAAGACATTGGGATCATCTTCCAAGCCCTTGAAAATATTGAGCACTCGTCTGTTATATTGAACACCTTAGCCAATAAAGTAACATCGTCGACCCACTCGTCAAGGTAGTCTGGATCGAATTGGCATATTTTATACTGTGTCCATGTGTTGGTGCGGCCTGTTGCTGGGCTCACCACCGGGCTTCCTGCATTTCCTGAACTGGACCTCATCTTATGCGTATAAGTGTTGTCGAGAATAGATGGCAGTGTAACATCGTCCTCACCCGTCATCGTGCAGCTGTCTTCGAGCATTTTAATCCCGAGAGGGTGTTTTTCTGTGATATGTGTCTTAGAGTTTACTTTCCTTTGTGGCATTCATCCAAAGTGCTTGAATTTCTCAAAATCTAGATGTTTATTAATTCTTTGCTGGCTGTGAGTTCGACAAAACGGGGCACCATTTATGTCGGTGTATTTTTGCTGGGTAGCTATCTAGTTCGTGATTCTATACCCTTCCTACATATCCATGGTGGCTATTATTACTAAACATACTCATAATCAGTCTCTGATCTTTTTCGGATGGTTGATGTGAGAAGGCAAAATTGGGTAGTCACACGTATATTGTACAAAATGTTGCAAATAGAATTAGAATTCACAGTTAGTCCAAATTAATCACATTCTGGTCGGCAATAAACACAAATTTTAACACAAATGATGTCTTAAACACCAGTCACAGTTAAACTAAATTGTCCGTTTTCTAGATGGTAAAAGTATAAATGAGCTCTGTTTGTAAAGAAACATATTTGGCACAAACATCATTATTCTTACACAAATGTCTGAATTGAAGTGGATACATGCAACCGTCTGAAAATGCATGATGATATGAACATAGTCACTGTTAAAAGTGGTCACTGATATTGCATATGTGTAATCCGTGTAAAGACCTCAATGACAAAACTTCACAAATATTTAGTTCATTGCTTGCTATGTTTTTAACTCATGTCATTATTATAATCCATTCTTCTCTGAAATTCGGAATGGCACAGTTAACTGTGAATAGTAAATCCTTCGCGTAAATTGTGAATAATCCAACTGAGCGAAATAAATCCACTGTGACACAATAGTCCACCGCGTGTTTCATCCGTATCGCGCGCGGTTCTGTCTATTTCATAAAAATCCTATTAATTACAAATAAAATTGCAGTTCAAGAAATCTCAATTAAAACTGCTTGAAACTAACAGAGATTGTTTCTAAAATCACAGTTAATAGAAATATTGTATAAGAACAGTGTTAGTTTATTTGACTATAAAGAGCATTGCATTTGTCAAAATCGAACATCGTTGGGTTGTAACTCGGAGTTGCGTGTTACAGAATAATGGCATTGCTCTTATATTTACATATATGTCGCATATGAATGGGTTGAGCGCTTTCTCATTAGTCCATTATTTCATTGTGTATTAATTGTCGAAATGTCGGCAATAAAATTTGACCCGTCTCATTAATGTCCTCTGTGATATGGAAAAGAAAAAACTTCCAACTGGCGAGGCTTCAGTGGAATTGTAGGCAGAGTTATAACCCAATAAAAAGCTGGTTATTTATTGAAGGATTGCGGATTGCAGGTGTCATTGTTAAGCATATGAAGGTTTGCGATCGTGGTTTGTCGCTTTTCTCTTTCAGTTTCGTAAAGATTAGATACTAAGTACGCATTGATATCGTCTTTGTCATGGCTGGGTGCTGATTAGACCTACTAAGGCTTCAACATCGTTCATACTAACTACTGGAAATAATGTTCGATGTAAGTTTGGTGACTGGCAAGGCTTCGATATGGAGTTTCGCATATTATTTCCAGGCCTCTAATAATACATAAAGTACAATGCACAGAAATGTAGATATAAACAAATGTGGAAATTTCATTCTGAAATTGTTCCAGTTGTATTTGAATTTTGGACACATTAATGGTTTCAAACAAAAAATTATTCTCAGTAACTAAACTCTACATATGCGTATGTATAGAGCACATGGAAACACCCACATGATAGCTATATATATATATATATATATATATATATATATATATATATATATATATATATATATGTATATCCTACAAATGGCAGCACAAGTATTACCTCAGTACAATAGCAGCAATCTCAACTTCTCGGTATAATTTAAGCTCATCTAGTGTGCAGAATGTTAATAAGAGTGTGAAAGAATGTATCGAACATGTGTGGAATATCTGTACTTTTGCGATGTCTCGGTAATTAGAGCCAAATTCAAAACTGTTAAACCATCAAACTTGATCGTCAAATAATGTTTGTGGCAGATAACTATTATATATATTGCGTTAATGTCGATATCAAATATTATTTACCAATATACAAGCGCAAGTTGTCGATCAACTTACGTAGGCCGATCAACCAGACGGTTAATTACTCGAATGAGAGAACATTGCAACCTAAACGCCTGTTTTAAATCAAATAGTGAATACACGTCTGCTATTGCGCAACACATCATAGAAACATCGCACGTATGTTCTCCAGACGTAGCATTCAAAGTAATTACTAAATGCAAAAACAAAAGGGAGTTAGCCACATACAAAGCCTTATGGATAAACAAATTGCAGCCGGATTTATGTAAGCAGAAGAAGCACGTACATGCATTGAGCTTGAACTGGATGTGACGAACGCAATTTGATTGGTTTCTGTTTTTCACACTCTCTCTATGTTCACATATTTCTATCTTGTTTTGCTTTCCAATTTATATATAAAACTATGTTCATTAATAGATATTTGAGAAGACAATGCGAAAGAAATGTTTCTTATATCTGATAAAATTTCTTTTTGTTTTTGCACACAGGAAGGGTATAATGTATTATATATAAAATTTTGTTTTAAGTATTGCGTACGTAGTAACAATTAGTTCAATATATATCTCCAATGGTACACCAAAAACATCAAGTTACATCGATAGATTGAGAATGAAAGCTAGAGCGACACCTAGTTTAAGACTAAATAAAGAGAGTAAGGAAGAAATATTAAGAACAAACTAAAGGTAAACTATATAAATGGTCTATAATATCTAATAATCTGTCTATTCCTAATTTTTAAAAAACTTAAAGAAATAATTATATAAATATACGTCCATTTATAAAAATTAATCTTTATATATATATATATATATATATATATATATAATAAATTTGAGTTAGGACCTATACAAATATCCATTTCTATATATCTTGCAGTATGCTTAATACACTTTATATGAATATGTATAATGCACATCTTAACATGATCAAATTATTTTATATAATCATATATATATATATATATATATATATATATATATATAAGCAACAGTGTAATTTTATATATCAATGACTGTGCTCAGTATAAGTACATACGAAAACGTAAATATCTACGTTTATAGAACTTATATATACATATATATATTTATAATGTCCATGCCTTTTTAATTTAACACAGTATTCTTATGATTATTTGTGTTATTATAGTTATTGTGTTTTCCTTAATTATAAGAATATATATATATATATATATATATATATATATATATATATATATATATATATATATATATATATATATATATATATATATACCCAGTCAATTCGACCAATTTCTCAATTCTACATAAAGCGAAATCATAAAAATTATTCTTTATTTATGAAGCCGTTTATATAAAACAACAAACACCTGACATAAATATTCAAAAGTTTCATCAAAACGATATTCTAATCGACTGGCCACGAATAACAAAATTCAACAGCTATTTACTGGTATCCAGGCAAGACCGAAAAGGCCCTCGACTAGAATCAACAAACATTCAATCAGATTGGAGACAAACTGAAGAGGAAAAAGCAGATGCGCTTACGGTGACAGAAGTTTCCAAATAATATGAGCGTTCAACACTGCAATCCACACTTGCGCTGTTACCATGTGAAGAATATATATATATATACAGTGTGAGTCAACTGTCTTTAATCACAATATCATTTAGTAATAGCAATATTTGTATTTTATTTATTCTTATTAAACATCTGGCAAAGAGCAAGAACTGGAGTGGTCTTGCTTGTGGATTTCTATCATTTTGAGCTGAGATCGAATTTTTATTTTTATTTTTATATTTTCTTTATTTCTCGTCTTATCTCCTTTCCGGGAAACTTCTTACACTTGGAATTTACCTATATATTGTGTGGATTTGCATTCTATTTATCAGTATTTTGTACATAAATATTTCTTGTCTAAGTTTCAAATATATCTGAATCTTTACCACATTCCTTTGTCATAACCGACATTTTGCCGTCAGCTTCTACCACCCTTTTCAAAATTCAGAAATGATTATCCGATCTTGCTGATCTCTAGCAGTAAGTGGCTGATGTCACGGATTTGATTGGAGCCTTATCTGGTAACCTCTATATTTCCATCTGGCAACCACACCTGTTGCGTCAGGCCGATGATTTTCTTAATTGATTGCGAGTGGGGTTGCTTTGCGCAATCACAGCAAACACAACTTTTTCCTCTGGTTCCCTCACTCTCCACTCTCAAAAGATGATCTGGCTTCAGATTTGATCATTTAATTGGGGGACAATTTCCATCACATCAAAGATATATCTACTGCCATGCGTTTTGCTTCTGTGCCTTCAATTCACAAAAAAGCTGTCCAAAAATGAGCATGAAATGCTAAAATCTAGATTACCCTTTATATCGACGAGCAAAGTCAAATTAACGCGTGATTATACATTGTTACAGTGGACAGCCAAACAAGCACAGAGCTCCCCGTAAATTACGAAAGTCCTTTCAAAACTAGAGCCGCTTACCAAGGATGGATCAATCCTAAGAAACACCGATCATTCATCAGAAGCATTCTCAATGACGTTACTTACTCCAGCACTATCATGCTGAGCACCTCCCAATTTGAAGGGCTCTCTCCAACTACTAGCTCATACAGCGAGTCACCAGAATCCGTACAACAAATCCAAGCTATACCGTGTCGTCGTGGCCGTCCCCACCGCCTAAATAATCCACCATCGTACCAGCAACAGTTCAAAACTCTTACTTCCAGCCAATATCATTACCAGTGCAGTGGTCCTGAAATTGTCGAAACGTAAGAACCCAATGGGTTCGCGGGCTACCGATTTATCTCCTGCAAACTCCTCTTCTTCCGAAATTAACTATGCCATCCAGGACAGTTAAGACAGCAGCTGGACAGGTCTTGTCCAACCCCACTCTCGTAACGCTGTTTCAGTATAGCCCCACGAGCCCTGTGAACCCGTCTTCGCCCTGATTTCAAAACACTCATTTTCCACACCTGCTTGAAAATTGTGGGAATAAGAAAGTCCATATTGATGATGACCGATACATTCTCATCATCCAGTGCTCAATCACCCTTACCAGCCTTCGGCTACACTCCGGCCGCCATCGTGAAACTCGCGCATGCTTTTCTTCCCCGGTCAAAAATTCTTTCCTTGGATCCCTTTTGTAAATTTGTTTCAATTACTGATCACTCACACCTAAAATCAAACAACTGTGAGCATTTCTATCCTTAAAAGAGCTCGATATATGGTTTCTTGTTGAAGCGTGGCTGTCTCTTTCCATAAACTGCGATGATCTTTACCTCATCAATGGTTACACCTCCTTCAAAGCGACATAGCTACTGTCCGAGGGGTGATCTGGCTGTCTATGTCCAATCCTCTTTCATGCCTAAAAGTTTGACTACATTTAACTCACTGGGACTTAAATTATTTTCATTTTAGCTAATAATTCTTCATCAAAGTTTTGTCTGTTTGCGTTGCCTATTGGCCTATGAATCTCTCACTAATTGACGTCTCTCGCGCGGCCCAACTTCTTTCAACACTTTTGTCTCAACCTTCCGACAAATACATCAATGTAGGAGACCTTAACATTCCTCCGGCTAATTGGCACAGTTTAAAATCTGAAAATGATCCGCTGTTTTGGCTATTTGCTGACAACATACCGAATTAATTTATGTAATGTCCTGCCAGAGGTAACAACCAACTCGACTGTGTCCTCTCCAACGAAGAAGTGACCAATGTTCAAACTCGGGAGATCTATCTTAATCTCGACCACTGCCAGGTATGTTTTCTTATTACTCATTTATCCTCTATCCCAAGCGAGAACATTCAAACATTCAGGCGATTCACTGATTGGGAACAGTTTATCCGACTCTGTAATGCTGATAACTGGTGAGATTTAAACCTCTCAGACAACCCCTTTTGTGCTTTTTCCGTGTTTATGACGTCTTATCATCACATTATCCTTCTGCAACCTCTATTCAGCACATAAAATCGACGTAAAAGTTGAGCACCTTACTTAAATCACGCGAAAACCTTGCACGCAATTCTAGATTACGCACCTCGTCACTTGCTCGCGCTCTCGTACGCCGATGTACCGATGAGCTCATTAACCAATTAATCAACAAACAAGTGTTTAGCATCAAAAGACGCATTTTTACTGCTCCCAACACCCGTAAAAATTCTCAATCATCCAAAACCAACCGTCACATAGGTAAAAAATCGCAAACATAAACTTCATTCGTTCGGATGACTCCAGTAGATTCCTATTCCATTTTCACTCCAGCTGCTGGGATGCTTGATAACGGTGACGCTGAGAATCTTGGTTGGCTCAACATTTTGCTGGCCATAGTTATTAAAGCAATCAAAGACATTAAATTTAAACATCACTTTAATCAATACCGTGCCTTTTTCGGCATGATTGCTGTTCTAGGTTGGAACCACTTCTCTCTGATTGCCGATGTTATCAATAAATGCCTCGAAACTACCCATTATCCTCCAGAGTGGCTCAACTCGATGATCTTTCCTATCTCAAAAATTGCACTTCCTCGATTTCCTCATTTAAAGATCTCGGCCAATAAACGATTTTCATTGCTTATATTAACATTTTCGACAGTATCATATGAAGTTTAATCTACACTTTCCTTAAGTCTCAAGATGGTTTCTGCTCCTTTGATGATCAAAATGGCTTCTTAAATAGGCGCTTTTCTTCCATTAAATTAGTCAATGTCCTTAACCACTGCTACTCTTTGTTTTTTGAAGGTCACATATGCACTTTCCTATTCCTAGATATCTCTGTCTTTTGATTCATTATCGTTCAAGGCAATTGAATCCGCCTTAATAATAAATAATGTTTGTGGCAGTTACTACCTTCAAATCTTTTTCACAACTGTTAAAATCGGAAATATTCACTTGAGGTCAGCACTTATCCTATCCGGAGTCCTCCAGGGTGCAGTACATGGTCCTACACTATTCAACCAAACCCTTGCACAGGTGCAGGTTGAGAAAATCCTGTTCAAGTTGTTCGAATATGCAGATGACATGGTAATAATATTCAGTAAGCCAAAATCGCCCAACCCTTCTCCACCTTTAATCACTCAGCTTCTATCTTTATTGAATTCTCAGCTCATCAGAATCGGCCTTAAACTAGATCCCGATGAGACTCGTTTGATAAAATATAACTTGGAACTATTCTATTCTCCCCTTAACGCAAATATTTCCATTTATATTGGAATAATTTACTTGGTCAAGCACCTTGGTACCTGTTTTTCTATTTCTTTTGACTTCTCCCCACATCTTAATCAAATTACTTCCTATCTCTTAATGTGGGCCAGTTTGATCTGCTTCAAGACACATAACCCAGCTCTGCAACTCACATTATTTAAAGCCTATGTCTTACCACTCATCTTCTATGATAGCAATGTTTATTAACTTTTCACTTTAGCCTCCTTTTATGTCATCGAACAAATCGTTTCTAGATTTCTAAAGCGTGTCTTCTCTTTCAGCTTGAAATATCGAGAGAGCCTGGTCGTGCAAATTGTCATCGCAACTTTACCGCCTTTGTACATATAGCACAATACACAGGAAAGAGATTTTACTGTGCATCATTTGATTTCCGCGTCTGAATATTCCGTTATTACATTTTTGGATATTTATAAAGGTACAGTTCCAAATTCAGACGACGAATTCTTTTAACAGCGGAAATTTTAGTTCCGAATTTTGTCAGATATATTTGTGGAAACAGTATATGTGTAAATGCTCTGTTATTAGCACTAAAAATTACGTGGCACGTATGTTTCAAATTTTAAAATTTCTAGTGAAGTTTCCTTAGGCGTTTTTGTTGCATTTATTTTCACATAATTTCCTGTGGTTTGATTAAAAACGCAAATGTCCTGGAACCTACGTTAGCTGAGTATCCATTCGTCAGAAATTTATCTGATTAAATTAGGCTTTCTTCTATATTGCGATCTGTTTTAAATTTGGTTAAAATACTCGAAAGTTTTGTAAAAAAGCCCGGCTGCAAGTTCATGCCGTGCGACGTTACAAAAAAGTTAAGATCCGTAGATAATGAGAGACAGTTACTGTTGGTGGGCCTTATTAGGCAAATGCCTAAAAATTTTGCTGTGCTGCAGTGTGTAGATGTACTACTAGACACTCGAGGCTGGCTCTGGTTGAATGGCTGGTATTCCTTCGTTGTGGAGTCGAAACCAGAGGGGTGAGTTTCTGTGTGGAGGATCAGAATGATATTATTGAAGATCTGCGGCAACACCATGTTGGCTGGCACATGTAGAAGTCTGATTACTAGATCCGTATGACTAATTGTGCAACAACAAAAAAAGTGGCGTGACTGAGATCCAAGCGACTAGGTGACACAGCGTAACTTATGCTAGTCCAGAAGTCTGCGTAGGCGAACAGTCATATGTATAACGCGACAGCAATCACGCGTAGTGCTCAGCAGGAAGTGGCAACCGTGTGTGTTGATGCATGATAAATGCACCTTGATTATATACTTGTGCAAGCGTAAGCTCGCACGCCATTGTTTAACATAAAATTTTTCTTGTTTTATATAGTAGCGCAAAAATGAAATTGGAATTTCATTTAGGCAATATGTCGGCGAATTGTTCTGAGCCGTTAGAGTTTCGTATTAGGAAAGAACATATTAATAAAACCACGATCAACAATTCTGTCCGAAACGGGCAATCTAGAACCCGACGGTCATTTAGTCGGAATTTTCGTAAAAATTGTTGCTATGATCACCAAAATTATTTTTAGACGTCAAAATTTCCCGCACTGCACGGAGTACTTACAAAACGATTGATAAATTACCCCATGACTGATTATGGCTCAATGTAACCTACTCTAGTTTCAGTAGCTTCATGCCGACAACTTTCAAAAATTCAGAAATTACATTGCTGATATTTTTTTATTCAGTTTTTATTTTTCTATGTATCACATACTATCTTTTACGCACCATTTACACTCTATACCAAATGATATGATATAGATGCAGAAGTTTATGATCACAAGAACGATTCGAACGCCGAGATATCTTTAGGGATATTGCTTGAGATAATGGTATTTAAACACGTTACCGCCTGTGTTTTTCTGCGTCGCTCTTTTAATATATCATAACAACTTGAATTTTCGCACATCTGCGTCATCGCAAAAGTTTTACACAACATTATAGGCAATGATTTTTTGTTAAAGTAGCGGCTGAACTGGAACAAGTGTTTTGAGGTACAGTTCATATAACTATGTTCGATGTAATCTTTGAGAATGTTATCAACACAACTAATTATTTAATCTCACTAAATCAGACCAGGATGTCACCGAAACGCTGTACCATATCAACACTATAAGATCACATATTGCGCTTAAGAAGAAGCATTTACCTCTTGCAAACCTCAATGTCACTCTAGAATTATTCTCATAACTATTGTAAGAAGGCACCTCTAGATCATTAAAAAGTTATTTGGCATCCACATTGCTCTTGGTCACTATAGCTAATGAATCGTACAGAGCCTGTAGAGTTTATTGAAGTTGAATTCTGGGACTGAAACAGATGTGTACTTAAAACAGTCAAATACTGTTTGTTGCGGAGAACTAATATATTTGCAAGTATGTATTAGGTGTTGCGAACCTAGTACTTAATTCCAATAATAAATACATTACTAGATATACTCAGTGCCAGCAATTATTTCTCGGTTATTAACTATCATTCTTAGCAGATCACGGACTCAAGATCAGTTTTGACAAATCGAAAATTGCTTCTAACTCAGTTAGTTTAATAGAGCATTGTATTTCACTACAGTGTATTTAGCTTTTACATTGTAAGACCAATTCAACCAAGGAACTTTCGTTACATAATATACTGAAGGATTTGCAGAAAATAACAAAATATCTCAGGCTTATCATATCAGTTATACCCGCTATGCACGAACCGGAGGATACAGAAAGGAAATATGTCATAATTTTTTTGTGGGATGACGAAGATTAGCTTAATCATGCCGTTAACTTGTTAACAAATGACACTTTGCTAAAACATTCTGGTTGCAGACGAAATATTATACTCAGCACTGATGCTTCAAAACATGACAAAAACGCCAACTTAGAACATGAGATAAAAGAATTTTGGAAGCCAATTACTTCTTACTCGCGTGCACTACAACCGGTTGAATCTAGATACACCAGGCTTAATCAAGAACCACTCGCTATCCATGACGATGTGCGCCAATCAATTAGCAACAAGGGCAGAAATAGATTTGTTGTACTCACAGATCATTTACGTTTTGTTAGTGCACAAGAAAATGCAACTTCAACAGACGCAACATCTGTTCAAGAGACGAAAGACAGCATCTAGTGAACAAACAGTCATAGTAGACGCGCTTTCAAGGCCAGTCGTCTTGTTACAAACACTTTTAATTTCAACATTTTCAGTCAACATTAGGATTTTCATCGAGCCTGTCTTGATACTATCTCTCCTATGGAAGAATCAATACACGGACCTTCATGTTAAAAGATAGTTACAAATTTCCAACCAGTTTCGTCGGATTTACGTGATGGCCTACGGCATTAAACCTTGAAAATTTTTCTGTAGATGAAATCACTAATGCTTTTTCTTTGTTTTAATAGCATATTATCCTGTACTTACAGAGATTATTACCATTGTCGATACATAGTTCACTTCCAATAATATCAAAGTTACCTTAAGTTTCATTGGATGCACCTGACGCCATACTTCCACCAGCCACATACAATCATATGGTATGATAGATAAAATAAATGGGTAATCAAAGCGGCATTAGTATGCTCATATAATATTGACAACTGCATCGATGTATTACCCTAAGTATTCATCGCAGTACAGTCACATATACGCGAATCTATTCACAAGTCTTTATCAGAGCTCTTTTATAGCATAGATCTACGCCTGCCGATTCAGCTCCCATATTTACTTCCCGCGGAGGAAGATCAAGAATTTAATACTTTTTGACTTCGACCATATTTTAATAATATTTCAGCCCAGCAGACAAGACATTTTCCTACGCTAGTCTTTATTTATCCACTGCTCTACAGCTGCATAATAGTAATTGTTCTTAACGACGCTGCAGTAGAACTGTTAGATGCTAAACATCCAAGTCTTTCCTAGATTCTACTTAGAGAGCACAACTTATTCATTATCATGAAAGGTGAAAAAATATTTTATTAAGGATAGATAAGTTAAATTTTTTTATCGAATCGCCTTATCCTGGCAATATAAAACAACCAGGCTCTTCCTTTCAACAGGATCATGCGAAACGTGTAATTGATATTTTATTTTTTATACTTCTTATTTATTCTTATATCAATGCCATGTTCGTTTTATACGAAAAACATGTGCTCTATGTAACGTCATACGTAATCAACTCATATACATGTTTATGGTTCATATTGCATACACTCACTTCTCTCACAAGTTATAACCAGCCGTTTATAGCCAGCCATTTGCAACGCATATTAAACGTTTTTCGTTATTAAAAATTTCCAGTGTTACCGATCGGGTAAATTTCATCTATTAATTTTTTAAATGAAATTATTATGTTGTACTTTTTTCCCGTCATTCAATGCTCTGTATAGCTCACGCTTTATCTCACAATTACTTTACATTATATGACCAAAAATCTAGAGCTAATTTCTTATGGTGCCATAATAAACAAACTAATCCTATATACGGAAAAATTATCATTTACGCACTTGACATATTCAATGTCTTACGAATATCATGAAAGACAACGTCAAACATACGATAGTTTCTTTGGTATTATTGAACTGCTCTTATCAACAATGATCGAGTTTGTTCAGGAATCACCAATTTAAGTCTGGCATCGCCTATTACAACCTCATTTGCGATTTTCCGACGCAGCTATCAAATTTCATAACAGCGCTCTATTTTTCATCAAACGGTATGATCGACCACAATGGCTAACTATTTCTGTAGAAATAACCAGAGATTATTTGGCCTCATATCATTGATAAAGCATTTGGCGAGTAAACAACAGCAAATTAAAATATATTTTTAAACTTATTTAGAGAGTATTAAACATTTGCTTAACTGCGTTCGAAATCTGTCCTTCAAAACTTCTGCTTGCTCGTCGTAAGGAATGTTTTTATTTTTTTAAATAGGAATGATGTGAAACGGATCAATTATATTTCTGGAATTTATTAATTTAATTCAAAGACAATACGTATTTATATGGAGTAAAAAGTGGCCGATAATTATCAATCAACCTGACCTGACCATAAACCAGTTACATGTCTCGCGGAATTCATTGATTACAAAAGTGCAATACATTTCCTGATCAACACTCTTTGACTTGATTACTATTTAAACTCACTATCGCCTGGCTGTTACAGTTAATGCCAAAGATCGCTGTGTAAACACTATCTTATACTCAAGCTGTATAACTTTCATTGCATACCGTCAGTCAAACGAAATCGTACTGTTAAGCTTCCGTGAACTTGTGATTGCTTAATTTATTAGTTGGATACAAGTTTCGCAAACTTTTAGTGTTTCCACATTTATCAAAAGCAAGACTGAACGTGGAACTCGAATTACCATTTGCCACATCCTGCATCTGCTTATCTTCTGTTCAATTGCCATTTGCCAAACGACCATTAACCAGGCAATAAGGCACGAATAGCAACGCAGCCAGGACTTTTGAACATCTGCCTCTTTTCCGTTACTTTGGCTGTTTGTGGCATTTGCAGGTGAATTTTTATTACGGTCCCTTAGGAGTGCATAAAAAGTTGACTGGTATCCTGGACGCTCAAGGCCACGTTGCAAAGCATTATGTCAGGAATGTTGCGGCGGTCAGGCTCGTTACGTTCCAGATGCAGTTTTGTTGTATGTTTCGCAAACGATCCTGAAAATTTATGTTGTTTTTGAATTGATGGTGGCCATTATAGACATCCACCTGCAGTTTCTAAGAATGGAAGTTTTATCAGAGCAGCTTTGATTATTTTGAAGTGCTGAAAGTCCTGACGTGTGTGAAAAGTTGTCTTATTAGCGATAGAGGCGGTGATTGAAGTCTTGCCATTTGATTATTTTTCAGATTATTTTTAACCAGAAGATTAACAGTAGTAAGTAGCAGCAAACATTATTTTAATTGTCTAGACGATATTTCCTTGTGTAATGCGCCTATACACCAAATTGCTTACAACCGTATAGATTCGCCTAAAAATGAAGCGTTCAGGATTTTTCAGACAGAGCTAGTAATCATAGCAGAAAGTATTTATGCAAGTCAGACAACTGATGGCAAGCTGTGCAATGAAAAGTGCATGTATAAAAGAGCTTATGGTGACAGCGAGCGTTGGAAGAGAAGGAGGTCGTGAGTATGTGTAGCATTTGCACTGGGATTATATAATATTGATGAATTGCAGTTAGAAATTGATTGGCCATTAGTCATGTCAGATCGCTTGTATTCTTATTGACCTAGTGTCAGCAGATAAATTTCTGTTTTAAATTTCATTTAAATCACACAAATTTGTAGGTTAGATTTAATCCGTTTCGTATTTAAGTGCAATTTTGAGAGGTTGTAGATAAGGAAACCAGACTAGGCAGTTAAAATTAGTTGGTTCCTGTAGACATCCGTTGGAACAATCCCTAGTAACAGCACGCGCAAAATAATATAACGAGAAAATCTTTGATACCAAGATCTTTTCCGTCAGTGTTTGAATGTAAAAACCAAGTCTAACACAATGAGAATGATATATTGTGGATGAAAACCCTGCATATTCAGGTAAACTTTCTTGACTAGAACTTAAAAATCTTTTGGTAATCTGCTTGGTGTCTTCCTCCTTGAGTCTAGAACCCATTATGTGCAAAATTCAAAGCTCAAAATTAATATTTTTTGGGTTGTAACGTGGAGCCGCGCATTAAATACACCCCCGACAATAAAAATTAGTACACAGTAAACGGAGCCAATCATACGGGAGATTTTATGGCTCTGTCGTAACTAGTTAACACTGACGTTGGCTCTGTTGACGCTGACTCTGGTTCTTATATCTCTCGCGGCGGCATGACGACGTCAGTTGGCTCTGTAGCTTGTGAGCTGTCGGGCGTTAGCTAGTGGTCAGCCAAACTGTCTGGAGGTGCAAGTATCATCTCTTGTCCGCCTGATAGGTCAACATCGCAGAAAAGCTGGTCATTTGGATCAATGTCAGTCGGTGATAATCTGTGTTTGAAGACAGCTTCAGATTTACCATTAATCTCCTAATTTATGTAAATCTGACGTCGATCTAACACACAATAAGGACCGCGCTTTGGTTTGGCTGGAATCGTGTTATCCATATCGTTGTCGACGAAAAACCTTTTTAAGATATCAAAATCTTTGCGTTTATAGATTGGACCACGTTGCTAAAGTGTAGGACAGATCGGCCGATTGTGAGCGTTATATTGTAGAAAAATGCGAAGTGGAAACAAAAATGCCGGATCTTTCATCATTGTAGCAGTTTCAGAGCGTGATCGGACTAGTTCACCAGGCAGCCGTCGACATTCGCCAAATACCATTTCAGCGGAGCTGCAATTGATCGGCTCCCGAGATCTTGTACGCATTGACAAGAGTACCTTCGGCAAAGCCGGAAGCCAATTTTCTTCTGGGCTAGCCTTGAGCGCCGCTTTCAGTTCCCGGTGTGGCCTTTCGACGAAACCATTTGCTGTAGGATTACGAGTCGCGGTCACGGAGTGTTTGATACCCTAGTATTTCAGTATGACAGATAATTTTTGCCGAGGAACTGTGTGCCACGAACGGTTGTCACTTCAGCTGAAGCACCAAACCGAGCGAACCAATTGAGATCTAAAGCATAAATGACAGTGTCTTGCTTCATGTCTGGCAGTGGTATGGCCTCATACCAACGAGTGATGCGATCCCGTATTGACAGAAGATAGCGTATATTATTTACGTCAGGTAAGGTTACCAGATCAACGTGTATGTGCGTGAACCGTACTTTGGGCATTTGAATGACTTGTGGCGCCGTTTTGCTGTGTCTCGTCACTTTGCATCGCTGACATATTAGGCATTGCTTGTCCACTTCTTGACATCACGCTGCATGCCAGGCCAAAAATAAATTCTGGATAAAATTTACACTAAAGCTTTGCCAGATGGATGACTCATTGAATGGTAAATCTCAAATATCTTGTGACGGAGTTTTTCAGATATAAACGGCCGAAGGCCTACGCCTGTTATTTCACACTGCAGGAGAATTCCATCATAGTCAAGTGTTTCAGGCGTTTGACATCCAATGTCCGAAGTGATGGATCATCTTGCTGAGCTGCTTGCAATTCTTGAGTGCTTATAGGTGAAGGACACAGTATTGAGTCACAGAGTTCTTCAGGACGACTTAGGGAGTCTGCGACCACATTTTCTGATCCTTTGACATGAGTGACTTCATATTCATATTCATATATTCGAGTAAGTTGCGAATTGATACGTCGTGAATATAAATACTCTTTCTTTCCTCTGATCATTGGGAGTAGAGGAAGGTGGCCTGTGTGGATCTTGAACTTTCGGCCATCCAGATAGGTGTGGAAGTGTTGGATCGATCGGTAGATTGCGATTAACTCTATCCCTAATGCATCATATCGCGTCTCGCGAGGTTATAGTTTTTGCGAATAGAAGGCGATAGGTTGGTGTATGCCATTGATGGAATGTTGAAGTACGGCGCCCATGGAAACGTCGGATGTGTCAGTTATAAATTCAAAAGGTTGAGACCAATCAGGGGAATGTAGCATGGTCGCTTTGCATAAGGCCCTTTTGGCATCCTCGTAAGCCTGCATGTCGTCCACGTTGAGCTGAATCGGTTGTGATTTCTTGACAAAACGGCTTTCTGGCACGAAATATTTGTGAAGAGGTGCCAGAATCTTGGCAAGGCAGGGTGCAAATAGAGAATAGTAGTTTATCTTGCTTAAAAATTGTCAAAACGCTCGAACAGTGGTTGGAGGCTGTAGATCTTGAATAGCACTAACCTTAACAGGTAGAGGTGTCATGCCTTACTGGAAAATTTGATGACCGAAGAATTTAATTAATGTTTGCGCAAAGACACATTTTTTGCGATGAAGCCGGAGTCCATAGTCTGTTTGACGTGCGATTAGAATGTCAATATGCTACATATGTTCGGACATTGAGTTTGAGAATAACAGAGTTTCGTTTTAGTAGTGAATTACAAATGGTAGACCATCTAGCATTTCGTCCATAACGCTTTGAAATGTTTGAGACGCGTTCTTAAGACCAAAATGCATATAATGATATTCGTGTGTGAATCTGAGTATACGCAATGGAGTCTTTGTCCATGGGTACTTTACAGTAGGCTTTTACTAGGTCGAGTTTTGAGTACACAGCCTGACTGGTAGCAGATCTGAGTAGGTCAGCAGGATTTGGTAGGATGTACGAATCAGACTGTGTGCAAGAATTGAGAATACGATAATCCCCTTACACTCTGAATGTTCCAGGTTCATTCTTTGGTACCACTACCACAGGCGACGCAAATGGTGAGCTGAATCGTGCACAGACACCTGATTGACGTAGCATGGAGAATTCTTGTTCGGTGGCCTTATGCTTGTGTGTTACTAATGGACGTGCTCTAGGAGAATGAGGAAGTGGCTTCGATAAGATTATGCGATGAGCTGTGAGATCACGCTTCCTCTTGAGATCAGGCATAAAGGAGATAGGTTTGAAAATCTCTTCATGTCGCTTTAGAACATCGTCCAGTTTGTGGACATGAGGAACTGGAGGAATTAGCTAAATAGATGAGACTGCTTTGGCGCGAGTCGTGTGTTTGAGCGCTGATGATATCAACTGATTGTCAGCAGTGCGTATCTCTCTTGTTTTTGTACGTATAGTGAGGTCGAAATTTTCAAGGAAGTCACGTCCAATGATGTTTCTTGTTGTGTTGGAAATGCTGAAAGGATAACTGAAACATCGTTTTGAGTTGAAGAACGAGATTGAATGTACTCGTACCCCAAAAGTCGTTATACAAGAACCATTGGCACAAGTAAGGTTGCTAGAGTTGACTGGGTGGGTGGGTTCAAAATAATTGTGGCAGAGTAAGAAGACGTTTAAACCAGTGTCTATGAGGTATAATTCGCCAGAGTTGATACTGGCAAATGTAAATGAGACTGGTTGCAGGGCTTTGGGCGTTTGAAGCACGACTAGACAGGAGCGTAGCTGTAAAGACAATAGACTGAGTGCACTCTACCGCGAAGCAACGTGCTTCGAGCCAGAAGACGTCGGGCGGCCAACAATTTTGGGGTGTTCAGCCTCTACTGCCACAGAGCACTCTGACCCCGGAAGATTTCCGAACCCTTCATGGGCGAATCATCTTGAGTGGTCGAAGGTGACCGCGTCCATCTGAACGTCGTGTCTGTGCGCGGGAATCGGCAGCCATTTCTGAGGTAATGACGCTTGGAATGGCCATAGCTGCGTTGATTCGGACACCACTCCGCCGGAAGCTCTGGAACATTAGCAAGGTCGCGTCTGTAATCGACTGCATTGACTGAGGCCGAATCTGGCCTGACGGTGAGACTCTCGAGCAGGCTGATGAGGCGCTCATTAATGACATAAGTTTGGACTGACGATGCTGGAGACTGAGGCTCGGACAGGCGTGATATGATGCAACCTTGCTCTGAGGAAGTTGAGCTGCACCTCTGTATGTCGTTTTGCAGTTCAACAGATTCTCGCATGAACGTGGCCATTTCTTGCAGTGCTGGAGAAAGCTTCTAAATGAATAATCGCATCGATATTTCCCTGGGTATATTAAATTCAGAGGCATTCAGCTCCATCTCCCTAAATAGCTCGTAAGGCGTGCAGATACCTAGGGACATCAATTCTGTAAGCCTGTCTTCCCGATCTGGTGTCAGGCGCTGCTTGGAGGCGTTTTGCAGGCTCTGCCATAGCTGCTAACATGTGCCCTCAGTGTATTGATGCAGAATGCCTTTGAGTCCGCGTCTGAAAGAAATTGAAATGGTTTCCAAAGCCATAAAAAAATATGACCCTCTTCTGTTATATTGGATACCTTGGCCAATAAAGTAACATCGTCGATCCACTCGTCAAGGTAGTCTGGATCGAATTAGCATATTTTGTACTGGGTCCATGTGGTGGTGCGGCTTGTTGCTGGGCTCGCCACCGAGCTTCCTGCCTTTCCTGTGTGTGTTGGCGCTGTCGAGTAAAGATTGCAGTATTGCATTGTCGTCACCCGTCATCGTGTGTCTTTCTTTGAGAATTGTGTTATCGAGAGGGTGTTTTTCTGTGATATGCGTCTTAGTATTTGCTTTCCTTCGTGGAATTCATCCATAGTGCTTGAAGTTCTTAAAATCTAGATGTTTATTAATTCTTTGCTGGCTGTGAGTTCGACAAAACGGGGCACCATTTATGTAGGGGTAGTTAGCGGGGTAGCTATCTAGTTCGTTTCTTGTGTGTTTTTCGCGCTTTACCGGATTCACTCTTCCGTGGCATTCATTCGATGTGCTTGGGCTAGCGGGAGGACTACAGCCTGCTTGATATTCTCAGTGACTAGAGTTGCTGATTAATTATTTATTGGCTGCGAGCTCGACAACACCGTGCACCATTTATGTAGGCGGTATTGCGATTATTTTAAGAGTTTTTACGGAGTATCTATTTATTTAGCGATGCTATGCTATTCCTGCATATGCCTGGTAGCTGATTTCTGAAGAAATGGGTTTCGTGGGCCGTGATGTGAGTAGGCTATGTCGAATTATCATACGTGTATTATGAACAAGGTTGCAGAGTAAATTAAAATTTAGTGTTAGTCAAAATTGACCGTGCTCTAGACGGCGACTAAATAAAATATTGTTAACACATAGTTAATATATAGGCACAAAAGCAAATTCACAATAAACACAATAAATTAATCTCGAATGTCTTAGTAGTGTATTTACTGTTTACGGATAAAAGATTAAAAACACACAAAATATATATCCTGGCTTTGTTAGCTATAACACATAAATCCACTGCATGTTACCGCCGTATTACGCGAGGGTGTGTATTATTATTAAACAAAGCCCTTATAATTACAAATAAAATTGCAGTTCAAGAAATCTTAATTAAAACTGCTTGAAACTAACAGAGATTGTTTCTAAAATCACAGTTAGGAGAAATATTGTCTAAAACCAGAATTAGCATATGTGACCCTAAGGTAAACTGGATCCGGCGAGATTGAGTTTTGTTGGTTTGTAACACGGAGCCGCGCGTTACAACATTATCAAAACTATAGTATGCGGCTATTGTAAATTGATGACACAATGATTTTTTCTGATTTAATATGTGGCAACACCATGAAAATAGCAAACATTAAAATCAGCTCAATATATTGTGCAAAAGCGATTGTCCAAGTATACCAGATCAACGCAAGCACAATTATAAGCTAGAGTATTACAGCTGACGGAAAGCAACACAAGAATAATATAGTATGCCTGCGCAGTAAGTGCACCGCGTTTATATATGCTGTGTTACACGAAGCAAATTACAGTTCTATTGTAGAGGTATTTTGCGGAGTTGCTTACTTGTTCGTTATTTTATACCCATTCTACATATCAATGGTGGCTATTATTACTACCCGTGCGCCTAATCAGTCTCTGATAAATGTTTAATTCCTGGCTTTCTATAGTAAACAATCAATCATTTTCATAGTAACGAATAATCCAATTAAGCGAGATAAATTCACTGACACAATAGTCCACCGCGTGATCCTCTCGGATCGCGCGCGGTTCTGTCTATTTTATAAAAACCCTATTAATTACAAATAAAATTGCAGTTCAAGAAATATCGATTAAAACTGCTTGAGACTAAAAGAGATTGTTCCTAAAATCACAGCTAAGAGAAATATTGTTTAAGGACAGAGTTAGAATATTTGACCTTAAAGAGCACAGCGTTTGTAAAAATTGACCTTCGTTGGGTTGTAACACGGAGCCGCGTGTTACACTATAATCAGGTCAGATTGCGTGCTTCAATATTGGCCCATTGTTAGTAAGTAAAACTAGAGTTTTGCATAAGAAATGAATGAAGCGTTACTGTGAATTTGCACTTTGATTTGTTTTATAACCAAGCCGAATAAACGTGAGCTAAAAATGTATTCTTTTATTTATTATATTGTCTCATATTAATCACATGAAATATTCATAACTTTGTTCAAACACTCAAATAGTTTCAAGTTGCGAGGCTGATTTCTGAAAGTTTGAGGATGGAATACTGGAGCCTCCTGTGTCAGTAACCTAAAGTTTGCCAAAGAAGAAGTGACATAGAGTAAATTTTACTCAATTTAGGGTAAATATTCGTTATCAAAATGCCGCTACAACAGTGTGTTTGCTAATAATCACAGCTACAGCTGATCGGAGAGGACTGAATTACTTACAAATTTGATCAAATTCGACAACTGATACAATCAGACTGAACTCATTTACCTGACCAATTATTACAAAATTTAAAATCGATTTTCATTTAATAGGGTAAATAACTGCAAGATAGTTACACCAGTTTTGATTTTAAGAAATAATTCAGCAATATGTAGAAGGCATTTTTTTAAGTTTTGATCAGAATAGGAAATGGATGTTGACGGATAATTTTGTCCGTACAATAGTGCAAGCAGTATTAGTGCGTTATCTGACATAAAAATTGCGTCAAAATACAGTTTAATTTGCCTTTAATGAAGAATATACATTATTGCTACTTACTAGGATAAGATGATTTCTCCGCTATTTTAACAAGACACTAAGCAGTGGTAGCGGAAGTGCTTCAATGTTTGTTGACTAAATGTTCATCATACGACCCAAACTAATAAACGTTTGCTTAAGATGCAACTAAATTGGCGATAGAAGATTCCCATCAGATGGGGTTTATCCAGTTTTTACGGGTTAAATCCTACGCGTATAAAAATATATCGGTTTTACAACTATTTTGTTATACTGTTTAACACTCACATATAATAAAGCTAAATTACGAGTGTTATTTAAGGAGCCAAACTTGTTTTTATCAGCAATCAAAGAGTAACAGCCGTTAATGTCGACGTCAAGTATTATTTACCAATATACATGCGCAATTTGGCGACCAACTTACGTAGACCGATCAACCAAAATTTTATTTAATCGAATGAGAGATCATTGTAACTTAAAGGCTTGTTTTAAATCAAATGGTTAATACACGTCTGCAAATGCGCAACACAGCGTTGAAATTTCATACGTATGTTCTCTAGACGCAGCATTTATGATAATTACTAAATACAATAACATAAGTGAGTTAGCCACATACGGAGATTTACCTATAAACAAACTTTAGCCCGATTTTCGCAAGCAGAATATGCATGATCAGGCATAAAGCTTTAATTTGAAGTGATACATGCAATTGATCTGTTGTTCCCATACTTCACACTCTCTCCGTGTATAATTATTTTCTATTTTGTTTGGCTTTTTAATTTATATATAAATAGATTTTCATTTCTTTGTACTTGAGAAGAATATGAGAAAGAAACGTTTTTATATCTCATAAAATTAATTTTACTTTTTTATGACTGAAAGGGTACTATGAATTTTATTAAAGCTTGCATTCCAATAGAATCTTCATTAAAATACATTAACTCACAACGTAAAAATATAGTGCACAAAGAACTTTTTTTGGAGAGAACAATATTATCAGTTTAATAATCATTTGCGTTTCCTAGGAGGTTTGGTGCGCAATTTTTGCAAGTCCAAATTACGGGTCAATCGAAGACATCTTATGGAGTTAGCGTATTCCACAATTGGGTATCTAAAGAAAGATGAAGCAGTGTTACGGTATAGAATTGGCTGTGTATATTATGCATTGGATGAACAAATTTGTTTTGCAAGAACGTGATTTCTGATATTTTTGCAAGCTGATATGACGAAAAATTAAACAAGTATATTGAGTAAATTAGAAAACGCTATAAAACCTGGATTTTAGTGTGATTTATTACCGACCGATATTCATAAATGCGTGCTTAACTTATCAATGACAGCAATCGATCAGCTAACAATGGAGGTACTATGAATGCGCCGAAGTTATGGGCTTCATCCTTCTAATAGATGCGATATTGGTTTTGGGGAAGCATTTGAATTGCCATTTCAACAAGCAGTCGACTTAGATAACACATTTTTATTATAAATATTGGTTCAAGACTAACTTAGTTAAGCAGGTTTATATTTGATATCGTACAAATTCGCAAAACATCATGCATTAACAAAAAAATTTAAATGCGCTTAAAGTTATCAGCAGAAATGCAGACATCAAAATACTTTGCGCTGATAAAGACAATAGTTTTGTCATAATGGAAAATTTCGACTACCAAAAAAAGATGGAAAATGTGCTGAAGGAGAATACAAAATTCACGCGTCTAGAAAATATAACAGATGAAGTAGACAAAGTGGAGGGCAAAAAATTAAATAAAATTCTGATCTTGACAGATGCCGGATTAATGGATCGGGCCTTTGCACAGACGTTCAAGCGAGTTGGATTATTTACACAAACATTTTTTGGATTAACCTAAACACACAAAAAAGGTTGTCCTATGAGACAAATATTATCAATGTTCAATTCTTCGTTTCATGCGTTGGCTAAATTGTTAGTCCGTATACTGGAACCACTGCGCAAACTAATTGGAATTTCTACAGTTGCTGATTCTTTTCCGTTTGTTAACAGAATTCAAGTTGTAGATGTTACAAACAAGATTACAGTTTTTAAATTTACGTCATTGTTTACAAATGCTATAATTTTCGAAACCATTCACATTATAGTCCAAGCGGTAGAAATAGGCATATTACCATCTCCGGTGCCATGTCGCACTCTACGTAATCTTATCTAAGTAGTCACGAAAGACGTACAGATTTTTTCCAATATATGCATCTATAAAAAGACTTGAAATGTGGCAATGTGGTGCCCCTCATCTCCAGTGTTGGTTGGGATTTTTCTAGGCCAAATAGAGAACACATCCGTATGGAGTTACATAAGTAAATGTGCTCAATTTATACGATACGTGGATGATATTTTCCTTTTCCATAGGAACAGGTCGCAATCACGAACATAGTCTCACATTTTCAACAGAGCACATGAGAATTTCTGTTTTGCGTCAGAGCACGAGAAATATGAGTGTCCGGCTTTCATAGATGTACTACTAAAGAAATATATTCATGGTAAATTGAATATAACCTTAAACCATAAGATAACCTGGTCTGAACAGTATTTGCATTATATTTGTTAACAGTTCGTGGCTTCTTTTATGAATTGATAGTTTGGTAAATCCAATTCAAAAGACAACAAATATACTAAAGCAATAAACGATTTAATGTCTAAGGTCTAACCTATAAAAATAATTTATCAATTATTAATAAGAGAAGTCAACAGAAACAAACGTATTTCGGTCCAGAAAATTCCCAAATTGCACAAAATAATGTTGAAACACCATTAGCACGCACATATAATGAGGCTAAACTACAAGTGTTATTATATGTAACACACTTGGCTCAACCAGCAATGAAAGAGAAACAGTCGTTAATGTCGACATCAAATATTATTTACCAATATACAGACGCAAGTTGTTGATCAACCTACATAGGCCGATCGACCAAATGGTTATTTACTCGAATGAGAGGACATTGTGACTTAAGGGCCTGTTTTAAATCAAATGGTAAATACATGTCTGCAATTGCGCAACATATCGTTGAAAATTACACGAAAGTTCTCCTGACATAACATTTAAGATAATTATTAAATGCAATTACAGAAGGGAGACAGCCACATATTAAGCTTTATTAATATACAAACTACAAGCAGAAGAGGTATGTTCAGGCTTGAATTGAAGGTAATATACGCAATTGATTGATTTTTTCCTTATTTCGCTCTCCCTCCATGTTTATATTTTTCTATTTTGTTTGGCCTTTCAATTTATATATAAAGATATGTTTATTTGTAGATCCTTGAAATTAATATGAGAAAAAAACGGTTCTTGTATCTTATAATATTTCGTTTCATTTTTGCACATGGAAAGTGAACTATGACTGAATCTTAATTATTACACAAGGAAACAAAGCTAAATAAACTGCGTTTAAACACAAACTAAATTTTAATAAATCAAAGAGAACTTGAAATATAATATTTTTCATTGATTTTATACCTGCAGTCCCTCATGCTTTTTGTGATTTATTTGTCATCGTTCCCCTTCATCGTTTAATGAAAATAAGTCATTGATAGAAAAAGCCGTATTAATTTTACCGCAAGTTTATCAATGTATGTAATTTCGTCACAACAAAATTTAAAATTCAAGATTATAACTTACGACCACATATGACGTTTGCTGAAGGGTCCACACGCAGTGTATATATTTAACGAGAAGTGATACCACATTAATGCGGTTCAACATGATTACTTACATCCTGTTTCAAATGTCTTCTTTACTGTCTAATTTTGATTTTTAACATTCTCTTAGGAGCATTTTTATCTAAATTAAATTATCTGAAATTCAATAGCGTTCTACTCTGCAATTTTAATAATCAAAACATTCATGATTTTTTCTTCCGATTTGCTTGTTGAGTTCTGCGTAGTTTCATCTCTTGTCAATTCAGAAAACTCAATACTTGATATCAAATCGCACATTACATTATCAATATTCTTATTCAATTTGGTTTCCTGTCCACTAATATTTACTATGAGTTCTCACATTTCCTCATTTTATTAGGACAATTTGCATTTAGATCCCTGGAATTCAACAATAATATTCGCAACACCAAAATCCGTCGTAGAAGAAGCTATATCAATATCACGCACAATGACATTGTCATTGAAGTGTTGAGGCCCCTAACCTATCCGTGTCTGTAAGCCCCATAGATGCCAGATCGCTGAAAGTCCTAAAATTCACAGTAGAGTCTGATATGCTTATATTATTGCTTGTGTCATTTAAATTCAAGTCCGCTATGTCCTTCACTAACTTGCATGTGTCCTCATACTTAATATCGGTAACCATGATCAAATGTTTTAATAATTAAATTGACACTTACAATGGCAAATGGAAGGTGAGAGTCGGTCAGCTTCAAACCCAGCTATAAATCTGTTTTGATGTGTACGTGACCCACAAATAAAACAATTATACCTGTTCCAAGGCTCCTCCTCAGTGCTATATTATATCAGAACACAAGGCAATAATTGGAAGAGTATATTGAAAATTGTTGTAATCGTTTATAATGGAAATAAATGTTAAAATGCAGCAGACCAAAATTTTAGAACCAGACAGGAAGGAAGATACTCAAAAACTGAAAATAGCGAACAATTTTAAAAATCAAGTATTTAAACAAAGAATGTTCTGGAAAATAAAAAGAAAAAATTCTTTTTAAATAAAGTTGTTACAATCAGCTATGGAGGTTTAAATTTATCATTCAAGGTCATTTTATATAAGGCGGAGGATTCAACATCCTCCACAGAGGCATTTAAAAACGATCAATATATTGTAAACGCCCCGGCTTCAAGTAAATGCCGTACGACGTTACAAACTCGGTTAAGGTGCTCTGAATAGAGATTTGTTACTGAAAGAGGGGCCCTTAAGAGGGCCTGGTCGTGCGTTGTCCTAAATTATTCAGAGTGTGAAGATGTCCTGGAGCCTTGGGTGGACTCTGATTGTTGTTGCTCCCATTGTAGAGTTTTAATCACGATGTGGATAACGTCGTTCAGTTTCTGCAATTAATTGGCTCGTCTCGCTGGTTGTACCGCAACAAGATGAGTCACGGATGTAGCCAATTGTTGGTGAAACAAATCATATTCACCAGCGTAGGTATTGACAGCCGACAGAACGCACACGCGTAACGCAAAGCAGAATGCAAATGCGACAACTGACTTGCATGGTAAATTGCCGTGCTTAAATAGCATGCCATGTCTACTTGCACACTATTGGTTAAACGGCAAGTTTCGCTTTTTTCTCATTGGTGCAACGTAAATAAAATTGAATTTAATTTACGCGATATGTCGTCCATTAATTTGTGTCGTTACAATATGTTAGCTTCTAATTTTTTTTTCGTGCTTTGTTTGAGTTTTCATCATTTTGATTTTGCACGTGGCTGCGTTGATTTTCAGGTTCAATTTTGCGTTGATATCTTAAAATTGCTTCTTGAACGAACCATTGACTTAAGTTTTGCACTGCTACACTGCATCATTGTATTCACTGATTGTTTAAAGCAAAGTAAAATATATATACTTACATGCTCAGTTTTAATTCGAAATAGGAAAGCCAAAGAAAGTTTGTCATTTAATTGTGTTTTGGCTACAGAGTCAAACCACAGATTTCATTATGCAACGTCATCTTTATTAAAAACATCCATTGCCAAAGTAAACTAATGTAATATGAAATATTGACTTTATAATAAGGTGGATGCCGGTCTTAAATAAAAGGGCATTAAATGAGTGACAGAATAATAATCAAGAATTGGTCCGACCGGTTCAGACAGTTAAATTTAGGTGCAAACTTCTCTAGGCATAGTTAATATTTTAATACTCAGCCAAAACCCAACCTGAACTCTCAGAAATTCGAGTAAGACGATAAGGAAGTTTATATGCATTAAACAATTTACAGTTACTTTTAATGCTAATTCATATTACTGCTTCCCGAATTGTAGTGTGGAATCTAAACTTCAAACTATACTGTTATACTATAGTAAATGAGCGTTATTGAAAACATATAAAAAGTCTACGAAAAGGCTTCATCAAAATGTAATTCACTTCAAATGCGACGATTCTTTTAAAATGTCATATAATGTGTCAAACGTAAAATACACAAACATAAATTGATATAGACCAATTATGTGCTACCTGAAATTAATCGCTTACGTTTGAGTGATGCATCTGACTTGCACACACACGCTGTTTACACTTGTTACATCTTTGTCTCTGCTTGTTGTCAGTTATCTTACTCGAAATTAATTTTCCTCTTGCGTTTGCCGAGTATATTTGGCATTATTGATTGCGTAATATACTAAGCGGATTCATACGTTTCTCAGCCTTTTTGTGTTTCTAAATGTATTACGAACAAGATTTATCATAGTTCTCACCATTCTTTTGTTTCTAGTAAACTATAGGTTGCAGCATTTTAGCACAAAAATCAGTAAGCTATGCTTCCAAAATCACGTATTTCACTAAAACGATGGCAAAACCCACAAAGCAAGCCCGTCAGTAATTAACAATACCCGCCTCTGCTCTAGTTCGCCCGCCATTCAGAGCATTTTTCAGTAAATGCTGTGACGTCCTTATTCAGGACCATGCCACCTTAGTGCGCGAGCTGAAGCTTGCTTAATTGAATGGATCCCTTTAAATAGTCGATTGTGTGCGGCACATTTAAATACATCTACTAAAACCAAAGCAAAATACCGTTATCATCGTTGCCTCTTCGTTGTATCTGCATATGCTCCTACCGATTGCAGCACAGAAGAAAGCAAGAACGCTTTTTACTCTGAATTAAGCTCCTTACTAAGTAAAGCACGAAGTTCGGATATAGTCCTGTTTATGGGTGACATGAATGCTCAAGTTGGTCGCTTAAGTAACACAGAATTTCATTTAGGTGGAAGATAAACTCTAAGCTCGACTCGCAATGATAATGGTGAACGGCTTTTGGATAGCTACGCTGAACATAGCTTATATTTAAGTAGTACAAATTTCAGACGTAGTGTTAGACGTTGTGCTACATGGCGTCCTCCAGCACTCGGACAAAGGTGGACTCAAATAGATCATGTAGCAATTAGTTATAGGTGGCGTGGTTGCATCCAGGATTGTCGCTCTTTTTGGAATACTTATGTCGACTCGGACCATGCACTTATCCGTGGTAGGTTTGCTCTAAAATTTTCCGGGAAAATAATTAAGAATAATCCCCAAATTGAAGTAGGCAAACTCGAACAACCGACCTTCCAACAAAACTATTAAAATATTCTAAAGGCTAATCTAACTGGTCTGAATAGCGAAAATCCGAATATACTTTGGTCCAAGATAATTTCGACTATGCACAATGCAGGTACTACTATATGTGGCATAGCAGGCTCCCGTAGAAATAATCATTGGCCCACGGTAAAATCTATGGAGATACTCGAAATAAGGCGCCAAATTCCACCTGGCTCGACTCATAATAATACCCGTCGCAATATAAGACGCCAACTTAAGCGCAGTCTTAAAGGCGATCTCGAAAACCTTTGGAACAGAAAGGCTGAAGAAATGGAAGTAGCCTTCACGTCAGGTAATAGTCGTTGTTTGTTCCAACTTATCCGCGGAACAGGCCCGAGAAAGTTAAAAGTTAGCGAAACTATAAATGATAGTAACAACGAATTAATAACCGATAAAAAAAGTCGTCTTGACAGGTGGGCTGAACACTTTAGAGATCAATTTTCTTCGCCACCCGCGTCAGTTCCGATTCCCGAAAGCTTGTCTGCATCAACAGTGTGGAATGTTTGTCCCGAAGAACCATCCGTGTTAGAAGTACGCGATGCAATTCTATCTCTTAAGCGCCGCAAAGCCGCAGGCCCCGACCATCATTCCCATCTTCAAAAAAGGCAATCGTAATTCGTGCGATAACCATCGTGATATAAGTTTGACTCCGGTCGTATCAAGGTTATTTGCTTCTGTTATCCTACGTCGTATTAGCGCTTCACGTGAATCACATACAAGAGAAGAACAGGCCGGATTCTGCGCAGGACGAGGTTGTATAGATAGTTCTCGAACAGAGACATTTATATCACCGTCCCACAATAGTCGTCTTTCTAGACTTCAAGGGTGTATTTGATTCGGTGGATCGCAATGTTTTATTCCATATCTTGTCGAAAAGCGGTGTGCCCACAAAATTTGTTAATATTATACGAGCTCTCTACACAAATACTTCTGGTCGCGTTAAGGTCTACAACGAATTAACGCATAACTTTACAACCAGCAGTGGTGTTCTTCAAGGTTGTCCACTTTCCCCATTTTTGTTTAATTTTGTAATCGATGCTATTATGAACAACACTCTCTCACACATTCAGGACGCTGGAGTTGAAGTTCTCCCGGGAGATAAACTAGTCGATCTTGACTATGCGGACGATATCGTACTATTATTCGACAATCAGCATGCTGCCCAGACCACCTTAAATAGATTAACAGACGTTGTTCCGTCTTTCGGTATGAAATTCGCACCCTCTAAATGTAAGATACTGTTACAGGATCACCCACCACTCACTCCAACGTTGCGACTGCAGAATGAAGATCTTGACATAGTCGACAGGTTTACATATCTTGGGAGCTCTATCAATAACGTAGGCAATATGTCCGACGAGGTGAGAATACGGATCGCGAAAGCTAGAGTAGCTTTCTCGAACCTTCGTCATTTATGGAGAAACGCGAATATTTCACTTTGCCTTAAAGGTCGTGTTTACAATGCATCTGTACGCGCAGTCTTACTATACGCTAGTGAAACTTGGCCTCTTAGAGTTGATGATCTGAGACGCTTACAGGCATTCGATCATCGTTGTTTAAGAAGTATAGCACATGTTGGTTACCAACAACGAATAACTAACGTTGACATCCGTAGACGTATTTTTGGATCTGACAATAAGTGCTCGTCGTTAGAAAAACAAATAAGGCTCCATCAACTTCGTTGGCTCGGTCACGTTTTGCGTATGCCCTCATTTCGATTGCCCAATAAAGCTCTGTTCTCTCATCCAGCACCAAATTGGCGTAAAAAACAAGGTGGGCAGATTTTGGCTCGGCAGGAGCAATTAAAGTCACTTACATCCAAATTGGGTAGTATAGGACTCACTCGTCTGCCGGGATGGGGTCCTCGTGCGCATTACAGTTCTTGGTTAGAAACCCTTAGCGATATGGCATCGAATCGAGCTCAGTGGCGATCTTGTTTCAGGTGCCTAGTAGAATCATCTTCGTAACTTTCCTTTCTTGTTAGGGCAAAGTTAGCTGTAAGGTTTGGTTTTTTTATGACGTGATACAGTGAAATCCGCAAGGAAGCTGTATTGCTGATGTCGCTTTGCCCGAATGCTAATTTGGCCATAATGGTGTTGTGGAGAGGTTTAGATTACCTCATTTCTGTGAGTTATCCTGATAAATTTACTCATAGTAGCAAGGTATTCCTTCTCTCTCTCTCTCTCTCGTAAATCTCAATAATAATTTGTCTAAATTCACTTCTATACTTTTTTCACTCCTTATGGTTATATGGCAGTGAAACATTAGTCACTTGACTTTTGTGTGGCTGAATAACTAACTAACTAACTAACACCTTATGTAACGCCGGTATTCAATCCGCATTACCTGTTAAGATTGTTGCTGTTATCAAAGAACCCGTGAAAAGTTTTCGATTATTTTCAGACCTATTTGGATTATATCAATATTTCGATATCACTACGCCATGTAATCTTTGCAATCTATTATTATATTACCACCGCTTATCTGAATGTTTAGTCACCGATACTTTGTAACACGCGGCTCCGTGTTACAACCCAACGAAGGTCGATTTTTACAAACGCTGTGCTCTTTAAGGTCAAATATTCTAACTCTGTCCTTAAACAATATTTCTCTTAGCTGTGATTTTAGGAACAATCTTTGTTAGTCTCAAGCAGTTTTAATCGATATTTCTTGAACTGCAATTTTATTTGTAATTAATAGGGTTTTTATAAAATAAACAGAACCGCGCGCGATCCGAGAGGATCACGCGGTGGACTATTGTGTCACAGTGAATTTATCTCACTTAATCGGATTATTCGTTACTATGAAAATGATTGATTGTTTACTATAAAAAGCAAGGAACTAAACATTTGTGAGTTGTTTGTCATTTAAATCTTTAAACGGTTTCCATGTTCAATTTTAGTGATAACTTTCAATGTTAACTCCATTAACATCATCATGTATTCTTTGAGTTTTTGTCATAAAAGTCTTTAAACGGATTACACAAAACATTTTCCTTTATAAACATAAATAATTTTACTAGGCTCATATTATCATGTATCTTTAATCGTTTGACTACTCATTACAATCCAGACATTTGTGTAAGAATAACCACTTGTGTGTAAAACATTTTTCTTTATAAACATAAATCATTTTACTATGTTCATATTATCATGTATTTTCAATCATTTGACTATTCTCATTACGATCCAGACATTTGTGTAAGAATAACTGCTTGTGTGCGAAACATGTTACTTTATAAACATAAATCATTTTAATTCTTGCCGTCTAGAAGTCGGAAAATTTAGTTTAACTGTGAATAGTGTTTAAGACCTATTTTTGCATAAAAATCTATTTTGACAGCTGACTAACATATATTCAATTTGGACTAACTGTGAATTATATTGCTATTTGCAACATTATATCTAATATACGTATGACCAGATGTTTTTGCCTTCTCACATCAACCATCCGAAAAAGATCAGAGACTGATTAGGCGCACGGGTAGTAATAATAGCCACCATTGATATGTAGGACGGGCATAAAAATCACGAACAGATAGCAACCCCGGAAAGCGACCCCTACAACTTGACAAACTTTATAAATTTGCGTTTCTGGCACATTATTTTATCAGTTTTTAACTTAATCAACTTTTTATTTATTGCAAAAAATTGATTACAGAGCTATACCAAAATTTTTATCGACTCATTACTTCTAGTTATGCAATTTGCAAATATTCTTTCAGTATTTGTTTCGATTAAACTTTCCGTACATCATTCTTACAACGGTATTTATTTCGTCAAATGCACCACCAAAATTTTCTATAAACCTTGAAATATGCAATCCTATTTATATGCCTCCTATTCAACAAATTATGTGAAACTGCGGAAAATTCGTATTCAGCCTGTCCAATTTTAATCTTTTCAATCTATAGCAGCCATTTTTATTGGCATTCTTATATTATTACTTCACATTAAAAGGCACGCAAGCTTTAAGTTTCGTAGATTATTTTAATTTTTATTTAGCGTTTATTTTAGAAATTTTATTAGTGTATAAAAAGTCTATAAAGCTTATTAAAAGGATTGCTCCATCCCTGGACGCACTTAAAACCAGGGTAACTCGGTATTCATCCATGAGACACTCATCCACAAACGACAAAAAATTCTCATTGGAGAGATCTGAAGTTGGACACAGACGAGTTTAATTCCATTAAGGCCCAACATGTCCGTCCAAATCCTTCATATCACCATAAAAGACGGTCGAAATTGCCTGATTTTTTAATCATCATGCTAATGGGAATTGGTGTTATAACCAAAAACAGATATTTTACTCTAGCTTAAACTTCCTGCTGTTTTCGATGAACTCCACAAACGAATGTTATTCTCCTCTAATAGCTGAACATGAGCTACAACTGAAATGCACGGAATTTAAATCATACAAAATTGAGACAAACAATGTCCAGTCACGTAATGCAGCAGTTAAAGTTAGAAAAGTGCTCTGCATAATTGATCTAGCAGAATAATTAAATGAAAAATAACATTTTATATATTTTAAAACCGGAGAGGATTTTATCGTAGGCACAATTATAACTTTTTATGATCTCAAGAAAATTGCTGATTCCGAGATATCTAAAAAAGGATTGCTTCCAACAACCACAGGTTAGGCCATTCTCAATTACAGTTCTCAGCAGAGCATTACAAATATTGGTTGACAACTTTATATTTTCTCACAACTTGATCAGGCCCAGGTAATACATAGAATTCTTGAGCTTGTTTTTATTTTGAAATATCTCCTCATTATTAATAAATCAAGCTTTGAACATAGATCTTATTCTCAAGCTTCTGTACACGGTGCATACTTCAGTCGAGATATCTAGAGAAATTTTGGAAATAAAAAAAACATTTTTCAAACTTAGCAAATCATAGCTACTTTTCACCAACGCGAAGAATCATGTCAATCCAGCATGATCACATATTACACTTACGTAGAGGTACTTAACATCAAATAAACTAAAAGATGCTTAAGGGAATTTCTCAAGACTACTTTAAGACGGCATTTGGTTCCTAAACAGATCGCGTTGATTAAAGTAAAATAAATTCTGAGACGAATGCGTATGTCTTCACTATCGCAGCTATTATCATTGCACTTTAAAATGTTTCGCGAGGATTGACATAAGATAAGCCTACCTCAACATTTCTGTAGCCAAAAGGATTTAAAATAGGCATTCGTTTGCACACCTATTTTATTTTTAGAATATATTTAAATGTGTTTAAATCTAAAGTGCGTAACTGAGAAATTTTGGTGCTCAGAAATAATGTTCTGCGCGACAAAACAGAATTATAAACATCTGAAAAATTTTCTTTTCTCAAGTTTCTGGTCACATATTGTGCATAACTGCGGAAAATAATTTTTGCAGCAACATCAGTTCATTTAATAGGACATCGTATTTAACCGCAAAATATTTAGCCTTTGCCTTATAATTCCAATTCCATAAAGAATCTTTAGTTACCTAAAAATTTGAAATATTTACGTAAAACCTTAGGTATTAACAACTATTACCGCTTTTAACTTCCTCGTATACCGGAAAACTTTAATTGGTTTTAAGAGCACCTAAAGAGCAGGAAAGGATTACGCACCAGTTCTGCAATATATTGTTTGTCAGATGACAAGATATTGATTCATCAATTAGACAACTGGCTATACAATGCCACTATGCCAAAACACAGATTGAACACGATCTTTTTTATTCACATCTAATTCTTTGTAATTCGCGCTCGAAGTTGTATTAGTCAACGCCTATTGAACTGGCACAATTTGCTACATCATACTTTTGCCAATTTGCTCTCATAGGCTGACGCCTATAATGCAGGCACATTCCCGTCTAACTTTCGTAACATTAGTCCAACACTGCTAGAACGATTATCCCAGTCCCATGAAGACGGCAAAGAAAAGAATTAAAGGATTCAATAATAAAACTCATAAACTGTGATCCATTATAGGCTTATATTGTCCAATCTTATAATTGTTAATAAAATAATGCATTGAACGATTTGTTCGAAAAATTGCACCATTATATTTTTTGCGTATAAATCCAAAGTAAATTTATTCTGAAAAATCAAAATAATCAATAAGAAACTCTAATTATCTCACGTTGTCCTTTTGTGTGGCCTAAGAATCGAGAAATTGATTAATACATATACTATATACCTATAATACATAATTCAAATAAGAAAACATTTTTAGCAAGGCATTCTAAAATAAAGCAATAATTATAAAAATAATTTTTTTCTGGATGGTCCCATTTAATACGTACAGAAAAATGTTTAAGCATAGTCAAAAGCTAAATATTTAAACATAGTTCCTCCTTTCAAATTCACATTTTTGTGTGCGTTCCTTAGATAAAACACAAAATTATATGGTTGTGAATAAAAAGCCAGTCACCCAGTCAGCTAGAGATCTCAACTATTATACACTGATTTAACCAGGCAGACAAATAGTTAAATACTGTTTGTTGTGGAGAACTAATATACATACAGGTATGTATTAAGTGTTGCGAACCTAGTAACACGTTAGTTCAGTTGTGACCAGAAGGATAAACCAAATACATCTTGAACGGAAACGAATGTGCATGAGGTTATACTTTCCGTTCATGCTGCCTTTGGTTTATCCTTCTGGTCACAACTGAACTAATTTGTTACTAGGTTTGCAACACCTAATACATACAGGCAGACAAATATATTGAGCTGCACCTCTACACCTTCCCCCGCATCGGCAGACGAGTCTGATATGCCGTAGTAGGCAGCTATATAAAAACTCCGGCTCAACTCAGTTGATCATCCTGATTCGCCATAATCGTCGGCCGTTATAACGAAGATAACCATTTACCAGTGACCGCAGATACAGCATTAATAAAAATGTGTTGCTGGTCTCTTCTCAACGAAGTTCATTCAAATCGATTTTTAGTGGACGATTTGCTGTCACTTACAGAAATGTTTAAAATAAACATCAAGGTTCTGCTGCACGTACGTCTCAGGGATAATTCATCAAATAAACTATTGTCGTAAGGAATATAAGCTTCATCTGCCGCGTATACCAAAACCCATAACAACAAACAGAAGTGTGTTGCGTCTCTCTAAAGAAAGCGTGAATATCAATTAACAAATATTTGGATTATTCGTTTCCCGAGAAAACCAAATACCAATCCTCAGCGTTTTACTGAATCACATTCATCAGAGGCATTTTCCCGTGCAGACAGCAATACCAATCAATTATTTACTCCTAATAATATCGAATTAATAATTTTCAAATTAACATTGGGATGTGCTTTCCGTTGAAAGAGGCTTCCGAAGCTGGACGTAAAATATCCGTAGTAAAATTGAAGGCAATGGGTGCAAACACTTTGTTGGAAATAACAAGGCCCATATAATTAATTTGTTCATTGTCGCGCAATATATTTAACCAAAACCAATCGACATGAATGTGCAGGTTCTGTTTTCATCAAAAATTAATCAATTAAACGTAAATCGTGATGGGTTATCAGCTGTAGAGGAAGATATTTCCTCCAAAATATTTAAAGTGACATTTGGTGATAAATTTAAACCACCGTGGCTGATTAGAACGAATATTATTTAAAAAGAAATTTCTTTTCTAGAATATTCTTTGTTTAAATACTTGACAGTAAGTATATTTTTGTATTGTGCGTAAATTTGAGATTTGGTAATCTGTGCATGACTGGTCTGCCTTTACTTAGTAAGCTGCATTTGATTCTTTTCTCTAATTTTCGGTTAAAATTACTCGATTTTCAAAATAAACACCTGCTATCACTTTGTCTTTTGAATCGGACATACTGGGGACGTTCTGGCACAGGTAATTTAATAATTTTGTTTCTCTAGTCTTATTTCTTTCCAGGTTATTTGATCAGGTGCATTACTACGACAGAAGTACACAGTCCGTTGCCTACACTAAGTTATCAAATTAATATTTAAGTTCGATCAACGTGAAAGCTAATATTAAGTTTGAGGACACAAACAAGTTAGCTCAAAATATTGCAGGAATGACCTTAATAGATGTGAATGAGAATTCTAACTTATCAGACTCAAATAAGTATATTAAGAATGAAAGCGACTTTGCATCTATGGGTTTCTCATTTGCTAATAGGTTTGAAGCCTCTACAAAATATGGCGACCGCGCCAGTCCAAAAATGTTTATTCTACCACCGTATAAATCAGAAAAAACTCAAGTTGGATCGGGGATGCGAAAATGATATTTAAAACTTACCAGATTATAAATTCTATGGAGAAATTTGATGCAGCATGGATGGCATTGCCAGAGAATTTCCGAAGCACCTTGGAAAATTTTAGAAACAAAACTGTGGAAGAAGAACCATATAATGCATTTCAGTTACTAATTGCCGAAATTCAACAAAGATATCAGCCTGGAAGATCGGCACAAATGTGTGAATTATTACGCTTAGATAAGGTGGGGCATCAACTACAATCAGAGGTTAATGATTGCCTGTATACGATAGCTTCCGGGTGATTCCTATTTTTACATCTGAGATATCATCTAGGATTAGAGCCAAATTAGAAGTATTGGAAGCCATGAATGTTGATTGGCCAAGTAAACTCAGAGGGCTATACAGGGTGTTTAAACAGTAGGAAAGCAGGTACATGCTGTAACGGCAGATTTTGTTATGGTGCAGCCTGTCAGGGTAGATGCCGAAACCATCCTGACGCTACAAGAATGTGTGTGTTACTTATATAGAGAAGTACTATGTAAACATCGAAAAATGGATGATTTGGCGAGAACTATTTCGCAACTTTAGAGTCAGGATAGAAATACTAGACGTCGAGGAAGTCATTCACCTCAACGCTTCGATGGGCCGCGCGGATGGTGTAAGGCACATTATGAATATGGACGCAGTGCAAGGTGCCAAGGAGAGAATAGCACATACCCGTGTTTATGTGGACTAAAATGAAAAAAAGAAACTCTAAACCGGTAGAGAAGAATTCATCACCGGGAAATAGATACAAATTCCGCTAGTAGGAGCCGTAAAGGCCATCCCCTCCTCAACGTGGTACGACGGTGTCAACCATGTCTCGATGGCCGATCGTACATGGGCTAACGGGGCTATAGCGGTGGTGTCACCAGGGCGTGGTGGATTTCCGACTGGCAATCGGATCTCCTATACAATACCACATGAGCCCGAAGACGGCACCATGACTCGGCGTGTGTTCCCCGCCACAAAAGGGTTCAACAGCCACAGGATTACATGGACTCCTGGACAGTACCCCGTACTTCCGAATGGCGAATGAGCTCTCAACAGCCACCGGCAACCATGCAACTTACTGCTGCCTTGCAGTCTGCGCTTGGATGTGCAAAGGCTAGAGGTGCGTCCTCGATCAAAAAGCCGAGTGGTGAGGGGACACCACTTGTACCAAATTCCCGAGAAACTCCATGAAATGTCACAAATACCGTTCATGCTACGGCGTCCCCGGCAAGCGACGCGCTCTGTATCAGCGCGAAAACACCTATTTATTTCGGGTGTTGGAATGTTCGATGTTCCGAAATGGCTGCCAACCGCCCGGCATGGAGAGGTATAATCCGGGATTTCTATGGAGCCGGCTTATCCTCGAAAAGGAGTCAGCCGCAGTAAAGTAAAAGTAAAGTAAGTAGGAGCCGTAGGGGGGAGTTCCATTGCAAAGGCTCCCAGACATGACTTTAAAAGGCATACTGAAGGCAAAAGCAAAAGATGCGATAAGATCAAATAGCACCAAAACAGAAGGTTAGAGGGTTAGATTCTTCCCAATTGAAGATCTGGAAAGAATTGCCGGATTGTCCAGTAATAAATTCATTATAAGTGATGAATTAACTGAACTGGAGTTTCTTATCGACAAAGGTGCTGAAGTAAGCATAGTTAGGTCAGATGTGGTGGAAGCAGTTTGCCCCACATTTGATTATGAACTATGGGCCGCAAATGGTAGTCTGAGAGGAGTTAGAATGGAAGAATTGTCGGTGACCTTAGGCCAGAAATCTTCTTTTACGTGGAACTTTCTTGTAGCCGATGTCAAGGACCATACCATTGGGATGGATTTCTTGACGCCCTTCAAACTGACTGTAGTTCCCAAAACTAGGTCTATCGCTGTAGACGTAGGGATGTTAGCACACAATGTGTCTAACACTTCGGCAGTTAGAACAGTCATTGTACCCCGACCTCATCGAGAAACACAATGCAGTTTTTCAACATTTCAGTGCCAAGAGAACAGGATTGAAGACAAAAGTAGAGCACCAAATAGAAATGGTGGCTCCATTGCCTTGTTCACCAAAGGCCCAACCATTGGCACAACACAAGCACCAAGTTGCTATGTCTGAATTTCACCAATTGCGCAAAGAGGGAATCTGTAGATGGTCCAATTCGAATTTCGCTTCCCCAGTAGTGGTAATTCCCAAACCTGAACCAAGATAATGAAGGGTTTTTGGGAATTATCGTTTATTAAACTCAGTGAAGAAGGGTGATTTTTATCCTCTCCCTAATCAGAGTACTCTGTTCCGAGACATAATGTGATATGAGGTTTGTTCAACTTTAGATCTCCAGAAAGCGTACTATCAGATACCGATGGAGGAAAGATTAATACCAGTCACTGCAGTCAGATTTCCAGGAGGGGGATCACATGAATTTCTTCAAATGCTTTTGGATTGAAGAATACCAGTCAGACATTCCAATGTTTTGCTGAAGAAACCCTTCAGAATTGTCCATTTGCGTGGGTGTACATAGACGACATAATAATTTTAGTGGCTCACGTGATGAACATTGTAAGCATTTGGAAACAGTTTAGGCCAGGCTGGAATAATATGTATTAGTGGTCAAACCTAATAAGAGTAACATCGAATGCTCTTCAGTTAAGTATCTTGGACGTGTACATTCCAAAGACGGAATTAAACCTTTGAAAGATAAAATCCAAGCTATTAAGGACGTAATGGAGCCCCAAATCGTGCGCCATCTGCGAAGGTTCTTGGCTATGATCAGCTATTACCGACGATTCATTCCAGGTCTAACCGGAATTCTAGGATTGTTAACACGTAATCTCACACATGAAAAGAGCACGATCAAGAAGTCTTGACCTTTAAACTTGAGACAGGAAGACCGAGAAAAATTCCAGTGGAAATGTTAAGTGACATAACCACACCAGCTCCTGTAAATTGGGAGAAGCCATTCGAGCTAATCTCAGATGCCTCAGTAGTTGTAATTGGGGAGGTGCTTCAGCAAAGAGACAAGGATATAATAAGACCGATTGGGTTTTATAGCCGAAATTTTTATGATCGAGAAAAACAATATGAGACTTATAGTAAAATTCTTCTTGATGTGTATCCCGCAGTGCTAAATTTTGAGCACTGTTTAGACGGTCATCAGTTCAAATTATTGACAGATCACAAGCCGTTGAACAGCCTACTTGGTAAAACAGCGAGGCTTAATTACTCGCAGGGTCAATTCCAAAATTATCCGGTTAGCGGAGTTCGATTTTACTGTGTCTCATATTGCTGGTAAAGATAATGTGGTAGCCGATACACTTAGCAGACCGAATGAAGCCGATGTCGAGCTGATACATCAAGGTCAATTGAAGAATATTGATGATTCTCCAAACAATTTAGTCAATCAAATCGAGGAAGCACAAGGATTGGATCCCTTTACGTTAGTCTTGTCCAAGAGACCAGGATATGTTCGCAAGCTCCTGAGTGGCAAGTGGTTGTTATGCGAAATGTTCAGAAATCAACAACGACCATATGTGTCGTTGGAATTACGTGCCAAAGTTATCCAAGAATTACACGATAAAAGCCACGATTCGATTAGTTAACGACATATACGTTTGGCGGAACAAGTCTAAAGACGTACGGGTATGGGTAAGAGCCTGTGCCAAGTGTCAAACTTGTAAGGTGTGGAGACATACCTGAACCGAGATACAGAATATTAGGATACCAACTGGACGGTTCAGATATGTAAACATAGAAATTGTCAAAATTCCTGAAGTCAACGGTCAAAAATATTTCCTAACAATGGTAGATCGTTTTATTCGCCAATTCTAAGTAGCGATTTTGAAAGACATGACAGCGCAAGATTTCTTGTTTGCGTTCCTACATAATTGGATATCGCGTTATGATGTTCCGGAAAGAGTCACTACTGATCGCGATAATCAATATATGTCAGAAATTTTCGTAAAATCTCTCTATATCATGGAAACAAATGTATTGCAAACTAGCGCATACAATCCACGAGCGAATGGGATTGTTGAAAGGCTGCATCGTAAACTGAAAGCTGCGTTAAAATGTACTAGTGGAACAAGCCTGGATACAAGATCTTCTTATAGTATTACTTGCCATGCGCAACAGATTTGGGGCGCAATTAGGTACTTCAATAGCAGAATTGGTATCTGGAGAACCATTAAGAATTGTCTGGAGATCTTCTAATAGAAACTCCAAGTAGTCTTGATTGGGTTTCTAGCTATGTAGATTGATTTGTAGGAGCACTTAAAAATAAGATGTGTCTTTTAGCTCCGACCTAGATTAGAACACTAAAAACCAGATGCTATGTTTCCTCTAATCTAAGATCGGCTTCACATGTTTATGCAACTAATGAAAATAGGAAGAACTGCCTGACACCATTTACAAAGGATCATATAAGGTCAAGAGGATGACTGACTTAAATGTCGTCATAGAGGTAAATGGCATTGCAGATTGTATTACTTTGGATCGTTGCATTCCCCAGTCCATCTGGATTGATTATAGGACTGAATTACTAAATTAGACTGAATGACCATCGTTCCATGGACGAATCTGATATTTGCAATCCAATCACACAGGCACATAATTCAAAGCAGCAACTTTCAGAAGACGCGTAGTTGAACACATCAACATCATGTTCTACCGAGTTACAAGAGCATAACGTTCTGTCAACGTCAGGCGTATTAGCAGTGCCAGTGACAACTGTACAGGGCACGATGTCTACGTCAGGGGCGCCATTATGCACAACTCGTTCAGAAAGAGCAAAACTTTAGCCGGGGAACAATGATTACGTCTATTATTAGCCGTCTTTTTATGAGAAGGTGGTGTATGTAGTGGAAGATATTTCCTACGAAAAAATTAAAGTGACATTTATTGTTAAATTTAAACTACCGTGGCTGATTCAAACGAATATTACTTAAAATAAATTATTCGTTTATTTTCTGGAACAATCTTTGTTTAAATACTTGACAGTATTGTAACGACTGAAGAACAATTCGCCGACATATTGCGTAAATGAAATTCAAATTTAATTTACGCGGCACCAATCAGAAACAAACGAAATTTGCCATTAGCCAATGGCGTGCGAGCTGTCAAATTAAGGCTGTTTAAGCACGGTGTATTTACCATGCGAGTCAGTTTTCGCGTTTGCCTTCTGGTGTACGTTACGTGTGCGTGCTGTCGGCTACTGTCAGCTACGCTGATTTTTGGACTTGCTTCACACATATTGGCAATTTGAGTCACGACAATCTTGTTGCTGCCCAACAAGTGAGAGGGAGCAACATCTACAGTTGATCCCTTCAGTTTGCCAGTTACTGCAGATCTTCATCGAGATACCTAAGCTAATCACTCGACACGGATGTAAACGCCACAACAGATGCAACAATAACCCAGTCAATCATAGCTGATCTCAAGTGTTTAGGAGTATTGATAGACACTGCTGTACTAACTGACTTTCTCGGCATTTTCCGGAGAACGCAATACGGCCCCAACAGTATTAACTCAGCCATCTTAGGCTACTGACTGACTTTGTAACGTCGTACGGCATTTATTTGAAGCTGGGGCGTTTACTAAATTAGCGACTGAGAACTGTACTATTTTTTGACATATTAACAAATCACAAAGCATTTGGCATAAATACAATCGACTTTGTTTCCGTTTTCTTTTTTGGGAGTACAGAAAATTGACATTTGCATATACAACGTTTAACTCTGGTTGTTAATCTTTCTTAAGTCGTGGTCTTGTGGACAGTTTGTTTTGTTGGAAATTGTTTTTTGAGGGAAGGTGTTCTATTGAATAATTTTCTCTTACGCCTAAACTGTACATCTTGGTGATCTCGGGTGCCAAACTGGAATGTGTACCCAGAATATTTTTCTTGATTTTGTCATAGAATATTATTGACTGTACTAAAATGTAGAACTGCGACTTGTGATTTTGTGAAAGACCTAATTTCATTTGTGTTCTGTGCTCAACTGCGGAATATTCTATTTCAACCATGAAAGCCGAATGTGGGTAAGCGTTTTGTTTAAAGTCTTTTTTATACATTTTCATCTTGTTTATAAATTTATGCTTTTAAGATCCAGTAAGATTGTTATAATGTCAGGATCAATTTTAGATAATGATGCTCCTGTTTGTGATGTAGATAGCCATCCAATCTTTATGCGTGTAGACTCCGACTTCTCTCCGTTTTCAGATTTTGACAGTCATCAAAAATTGTCAAGTGTTTTTGCTAAACTACCTTCAGAATTGCAGCGACGGATTTATCCGAAGTATGAGGCCATTAGGAAACTACCCAATCCCATTTCGGGCCTTCAAAAGGAAATAGAATCTTTGCTGGGTCCCACTGATACTGAGCAGATAATAAATAAATATGTGCAGTTATACACGCCAAAACTTGGCTCCATTGAGATTTTAAGGGAATTGCGGAAACGTTGGTTTTATTAACAATCTTCCACGATCACTAAAATTTTTCGCCAGACAGCTCCCCAACACTCTCGCCATAGATGGATTATCTGAGAGATGCGAGTTACAATTTTTGGGTTTTGAAACCTAAGTTAAATTCATCATCCTTTTCTCCTTCCCCGCAGGATGATAGGATCTTCTCTTTGGAGAGGACAATAGCGAACATTGCTAAAGCTCTAGAAGGATTGACCATAGGTAAATCTGAGCTGAAACAGGTGAACGTTCGACCAAATTTTACACCCAAAACACATTATAACACTAGGCGTCTCGCTACAACCACCTTCGCCGTCGCCATTCACTGTCAATTCAGTGACACTTAGTGAACCTGCACTAACACCATCCCAAATGCGAACGGAACAGAGCGGTGACACTCGCATTCAAAGATCGGTAGCCCGTCACTCCAACAAGTTCATATACCGTCTATAGAAAGGCTTACCTATCGTTTACTTCACGGATACACAGCCCAAAAAGCCAGTTCTGCCGACCAGCCTTCAGAGAAAAATTTTCCACTCAATTCACTCAATTTCTCATCCAGGAAGCAAGGCGACTATCCGACTTCTTACAGATCGCCTCTGGGGTCACAGGTTCAAGCAGAACGCTAAACGATGGTCTCCGAGTGTGCCATTTGCCAGAAAAACAAGATCACATGGCACACTCTTTTTAAGTTGCAGCATTTCCGAACTACTTCTCGCCTAGCTATTGTCCACATCGAAATAGTTCATCTGACAAAGGTTCAAGGTTTCAGCTACCTTCTAACTATGATTGATAGATATACACAATGGCCCGTGGCATTTCCTCTTGGCACTATTTCTGCAGACGTAGGGACTAATGGTTTTATCTGTGCAGGGATATCCAATTATGGTGTTCCCAATGAGGTCATCATTGACAGAGGCACTTGCTTCTCATCGGATCGTTTCAAAACCACCTTGCGGTCCATGGGATGCACCTTATGCCAAACGACTGCCTACTTTCCACAACCTAACGGTATGGTAGAGAGAATGCTTAGGGAACTTAAAGCTGATTTATAATCCTCGTTCATTAATGGCAACTGGGTCAATGCACTACCTCAAGTTCTGCTTGTCATGCGTTCCCGCACCCGTGAATACATTAAAACGTCTGCGTCAAAACTCTTGTACGATATGGATCTACGCCTGCCAAGTCAGCTGTTACGTCTACTACCCGCAAAGGATGATCCACAAGACGAAGCTACCCGCCTCCGACTTTATTTCGGTAACATGTCTGAACAGCAGCCGAGACATACGCCTCGTTCAGTCTTCGTTCACCCGCAGCTCCACAACTGCAAGAGAGTACTCGTTCGCAAAGACATTGCTGTTGCACCACTACAACCATTGTATCGCGGTCCTTACACAATTTTGCTCAGACAGCCCAAATAATTAATTATCATGCAAGGCGCGACACCAACATCAGTAAGCATAGACAGGCTGAAACCGTTTATCAAGCCGCCTAATCCTGGAAGCATTCAACCTTCTACGCACGCCTCAGGCTTCATATGCCTAAAATCTCAACCTAGCAATAGCTTGCTTTGCATAACGCGTAACTGATGATATTTTTTAACATTAATTTTTCGTTATTCTACGTAACAAATGTTTAACTTTATGCGCACCACTTGCGCCCTATACCACACAACGTGACCTCAATGAATCCACATGTTTATTTTTCTTATCACACTTACTTGTCTCACGTAGTATAACCAGTTGTTCTTAGCTAATACTTGTGTAGCATTTTTTAACAGTTTTTTGGTATTATGCCATCTCAGAGGCAATGTTCGAGTACACATTTTTTAATGAAGTTACCTTTTGATTTTCATGTATATATTTTTACATTGTAACGTATGGCTGACAACTGAGCTCACACTGCCTATTTTGGTAAGATCAGCTATTTAAAGCTAAGGCTTTTGTGTAGGAACACTAAGTAGTTATTAGCTTTATATCATGGTACAGGCCACTTTCAATGCATATCTCAACTTCATCAATTGCACAGTGACCACTCTACGTATATCATGAACACAAAGTCGAGCACATTCAAGCTCCTGTGGTCGTATTCAAATACATTGACGGCAATCCTGCCTGCCCAGGTTTTAACTTAAACCTGGCAACTTCAGTGGCAATCTCCTTGAAATCCTCACGCTGCGGCTACCAAACGTTACATTGCTCTATTTTGCCTCACGCGGTATGACCGGCCACTACAGCTAACAGTTTGTATGGCAATTCTTAGTGGTTGTTTGGCATCATATCATTGTTGAAACAACCAACAAGCATACTTCAGCCCAGCATTTACGGTACATTTTGTATAGCTATTGGCAGAATAATAACCAGTTGCTTAACTTGGTTCAGACTCTGCCATGCATTTCTTATCGAGCCTCGCCGAGAGGAATGCGTTTTTCTTTTTTTCAGAGAGGAAAGTGATGAAACGACTCAAGAACAATTCGCCGACATATTGCGTTAATGAAATTCAAATTCAATTTACGCGGCATCAATCAGAAACAAGCGATCTTCAACGAGATTACACAGCTACTCACTCGCCACTGATATCAACGATACAACAGAAGGAACAACAAGTGTCTAGGAGTATTTCTAGACATTGTTACACTAACTAACTTTCTCGTCATTTTCCGGAAAACGCACTACGGCCCTAATACGGGTCCCCCCCAGCAGTACTAACTCAGCCATCCTTGGCTCCTAACTGACTTTGTAACGTCGTACGGCATTTATTTGAATCTGAGGCGTTTACAGCATATATACTTTTGAATCGTGCGTCAATTTGAGTTTTGTTAATCTTTCCTAAGCAAGCTGCATTTTCTTTCTTTTCTCTAATTTTTGGTTAAATTTACTCGATTTTCACAATATACACTTGCTATCATTTTGTCTTTTGAATCGTACATATTGGGGACGTTCTGGAACAGATAATTTAATAATTCTGTTTCTGGAGTCTTATTTCTTTTCAGTTTATTTTATCGGGTGCATTTGTACGTAAGAAGTACAAAGCCCGTTGCCTAACACTAAACTATCAAATTAATATTTAAGTTCGATCAACGAAAAAGCTACTCTTAAGTTTGAGGATACTATCAAGTTTGCTCAAGATATAGCAGGCATGAACTCAATAGATATGAACAAGAATACTAACTAATCCGACTCAAATGGGTATATCAAGAATGAAAACGACTTGGCATCTATGGGGTTCTCTTTTACTAATAGGTTTGGAGCCTCTACACAGCTTCGTGTATATAAACAATGCCAGTTATCAGGTATATGCCGTTTCTCATTTCAAATAATTTTTCAAGTCAGCGTGCTGCACAAAGAGTTATTAGATTGTTTGTATAAGCATATCTCATGGCCGAACAGGTAACTCCCTTCCAGTTTTTCATAAAGGACACATAATTTTCGCGTACGTAAAGCAGATAAATAACTGCAGTGACACATTTGCATAATGTTGAAACCACAATGTAAACGGTAAAAGTGGCATCTTGGTGAGCCCCATTTTAAGGATCAACGCCTTTTTGGCTAACAAAAATTTCTCAGTCTTCCTACAGTAGACACGTTCGCATAAACTTATTTCTATAACGAAGGCTCACTCCTGTCTACCATAGTTAGTACGCACAATACCGCAAAAATACCTATTTCAGTCCCATTAAGACGACTAAACAAACCAGTAACGGATTTAATAATATGAATTATATAGTAAAACTTATTAAATATTTTTTGCTTAATTATACCAATCATATAATTGTTAACAAAATAATTCAATAAACGGTGTACCATGAAAGAAATCAATTCTAATTTTGGTATGTAAGCCGAAAATTTACATATAAGAACATTACAAAGTAATCTGGAGGCAACTTTATCGTTGCTTCTACACTATTCTCGGTGACCTAACAATCAAGGAATTAAATAAATAATAATATGTATACTAAATAACGGAAGATCATTCTTCAAATAGGTTAATCGAACTAACAGTATATAACAGTAATAGTAGGGCAGTCAAAGATGATGCGAAATTTAATACGTTAGTTCGGTTTTAAAGAAAAATGTTAGCTTAATATTTTCTCGGCGACCTTAAACAATAAGCACACAAAAGTAAAAAACTTATAACTTCTATGTGTGCAGGATTTTAAACCGTCCAACGCCCCACACATTACACGACCATATATTAAATGGTTATTGGGCGTAGTACTGGCTCTTATGAAGAATCGTCAGTAAATACAAAATGCATGTGAACATGAGACAATTTTTCTCCTAAATGTGATTTTAGAGACAATCTCTGTTAGTTTCAAATAGTAGTAATTGAGATTTCTTGAACTGAAATTTTATTTGATATTAAAAGAGTTTTTTTAATAATAATACACACCCGCGCGTAATACGCCGGTAACATGCAGTAGATTTATGTGTTATTGCTATCAAAGCCAGGATTAATATTTTGTGTTTTAATCGTTTATCCGTGAACAGTAACTACACTGGTAAGATATTCTGGATTTATATTTTTTAATCGTTTATTCGTGAACAGTAAATAAACTGCTAAGACATTCTGGATTTATTTATTGTGTTTATTATGACTTTACTATTGTGCCTAGATATTAACATTGTGTTAACAATATTTTATTTTGTTGCCGTCTAGAGCCTGGACAATTTTGACTAACAGTGAATTTTATTGACTTTATAACCTTGTTCATAATACACGCATGACATTTCGACTTAGCCTTCTCATATCACCACATTGGACAGGTGTCTGAGACTGATCATAATCACGTCCCACGAAAACCATTTTTTCCGACGTCAGCTGCCAGGCATATGTAGGAATGGCATAGCATCGCTAAATAAGCAGCTTTCCCCGCAAAATCTCTTACAATATCCACAACACCTACATAAATGGTGCCCGTCTATTTGAGCTCACAGCCAATAAATAGTTAATCAATAACTCTTGTCACGGAGAATATCAAGCAGGCTGTAGTCCTCTTGCTAGCGCAAGCACATCGGATGAACGCCACGGAAGAGTGAATCCGGTAAAGCGGGGAAAACACACAAGAAAACAAATCCTGAGCCACAAAACACAGCGAGCCACTCTCTCGAGATCACAATTCTCGTAGGCGGGTGACGACGATATAACACTGCCATCTTTACACGGCAGTGCACACACACAAGATGATGTCCAGCTCAGGAAATGCAAGAAGCCCGGGGGCGGGCCCAGCAACTAGCCGCAACACCACATGGTCCCAGTACAAGATATGCTATTTGTTCCAGACTACCTTGACGAGTGGATCGACGATGTTACTTTTTTGGCCAAGGTATCCAACATAACAGAAGTAAGTCACATATTTTTAAGGGCTTGGGAGACAATCCCAATGTCTATCAGACGCGGACTCAAAGACATCCTGCATCAATACATCGAGGGCACAAGTTTGCAACCATAGCACAGACTGCAACGCGCCGTCGAGGAACTGCCTGACACCAGATCGGGTAGACAGGCTTACAGAATAATGAGTCATATGTCCCTAGATAGCCGCAAGCCTTCCGAGCTATTTAGGGAGATGAAGCTGAAAGCCACTGAATTTAATCTATCCAGTGAAATATTGATGAGATTAATCATTCAGAAGCTTCCTCCGGCACTGCAATAAATGGCCACGTTCCTGCGAGAATCTGTTGAAGTGCAAAACAGCGTACTCCCGGCACGTCTAGATAAGTGGTGGAAGAAACACCACTGCTGCTCAAATGCCTCAAAGCCAGGCTGCATCGCATCACGCCTGTCCGAGCCTCAGTCTCCAGCATCTGCAGCCCAAACTAATGTAATCAATGAACGCCTCATCGGCCTGCTCGAGAGCATCACCGTCAGGCCAGATCCAGCCTCGGTCAATGCTGTCGACTACAAACGCGGTCAGAGCAGGCGTGAGCAGCATCGACCATCGTACAGAAACAACACCAGGAGGTCGACGTCCAGAGGCCGTGACAAAGTTCCAGAGCTTCCGGCGGATTGATGTCCGAATCATCGCAACTATGGCCACTCCACGCACTATTGCCTCAAAAATGGCTGCCGGTTACCGCGCACAGACGCAACGTTTAGATGAGCGCGGTCACATTCGACAACTCAGGATGATTCACCCATGAAGGGTTTGGAAAACATCCGGGGTCAGAGAGCTCTGCGGCAGTAGAGGCTGAACACCTCAAAATTGTTGGCCGCCGGATGACTTCTGGCTCACAGCAAGTTGCTTCGCAATAGAGCGCAATCAATCTATTGTGTTTACAGTGACGGCTCCTGTCTAATCATGCTTCAAACGCCCAAAGCTCTGCAACCAATCTCATCGTCATTTGCTAGTATCAACATCTTTTCTCATTTGTGACGCAAAATCTGGCGAATTATTCATCATAGACACTAGTTTAGACATCAGCTTACTCTGCCACAATTATTTTGAACCCGCTCACCCAATCAATACCAGCAACTTTACCTGCGGTAATGGTTCAAGTGTAGCGACGTTTGTGGTACGAGTACACACAATCTCATTCTCCAACTCAAAACAATGTTTCAAGTATGCTTTCATTATTGCAAACACAGCAGGAAATATCATTGGACGTGACTTCCCCGAACATTTTGACCTCACTATACGTCCAAAAACACGAGAGATACGCACTGCTGACAATCAGTTGCTATCATCAGCGCTCAAACACACGACTTGCGCCAAAGCAGTCTCACCTATTCAGCTAATTCTTCCAGTACCTTATGTACCACAACTGGACGATGTTCTAAAGCGACATGAAGAGATTTTTAAACCTATCTCCTTTGTGACCGATATTAAGAAGAAGCGTGTCATCACAGCTCATCGCATCACCTTATAGAAGCCACTTCCTCATCCTCCCAGAGCACATCCATTAGCACCACACAAGCATAAGGCCACCGAACAAGAATTCGCCATGCTACGTCAACAAGGCATCTGTGCACGATCCAGCTCACCATTTGCGTCGACTGTGGTAGTGGTACCAAAGAGTGAACCCGGAACATTCAGAGTGTGCGGGGATTATCGTATTCTCAATTTTTGCACGCCGTCTGATTCGTACATCCTACCAAATCCTGCTGACCTACTCAGATCTGCTATCGGTCAAGCTGTGTAATCAAAACTGGACCTAGTGAAAGCCTACTATCAAGTACCCATGGTCAGAGACTCCATTTCATATACTGCACTCAGATTCATCAGAGCTGGCACACATGAATATCATTGTATGCATTTTATTCTTAAGAACGAATCTCAAACATTTCAACGCGTTATGGACGAAATACTAGATGGTCTACCATTAGTAATTCCCTACTAAAATGACATTCTGGTATTCTCCAACTCAATGTCCGAACATATGCATCATATTGACATTCTACTCGCACGTCAAGCAGACTATGGCCTGCGGCTTCATGGCAACAAATGTGTCTTTGCGCAGGCATCAATTGAATTCCTCGGCCACCAAATTTCCCAGACAGGCATGACACCTCTACCTGCTAAGGTTTGTGCCATTCAAGTTCTATAGCCTCCAACCACTGTTCGAGCGTTACGACGATTCTTAGGCAAGATGAACTACTATTCTTGATTCGTACCTTGCCTTGCCAAGATTCTGGCAGCTCTTCACAAATAACTCATGCCAGAAAAGCGTTTTGTGAAGAAACGTGGACGAAATGCAGTTTTAAGAGGATGCCAAAAGGGCTTCATGCAAAGCGACCATGCTTCATTCACCTGATTGGTCGCAACCTTTTGAATTGATCACAGACGCATCCGACGTTGCCACAGGCGCAGTACTTCAAATGTCCATCAATGGCGTACACCGACCTATCGCGTTCTTCTCGCAAAAACTACAACCTCGTGAGACGCGATATGATATATTAGGAAAAGAGTTACTCGTCATCTACCGGTCGATCCTACACTTCCACATCTATCTGGATGGTCGAAAGTTCAAGATCTACACCGACCACCTTCCTCTACTCCCAATGCTTAAAGGAAAGAGAGACTATTTATATTCATGGCGTGTAAATTGCAACTTACTCGAATACATGAATATGAATATGAAATCACTCAGGTCAAATGGTCAGAAAACGTAGTCGCAGACTCTCGGAGCCGTTCTGCAGAACTCTGTGCCTCTATCATGTGTACTTCACCTATAAGTACACAGGAATTGAAAGCAGCGCAGCAAAATGACCCGCTGTTCCTCAATATTGAGCTATCAGGCGGCGAAAAGACGATACTTCTACCGCCAGACAATTTTGCTGACCACGAGCTATCTCCCGACAGCTCAACAGCAACATCAAACTTCTTGAACTTCAATTTTATTTTTAATAATTAGGGTTTTGTTTAATAATAATACAAACCTGCGCGTCATAAGCCGGTAGCATGCAGTGGATTATTTTGTGATAACGCTCAAAACCAGGATTTATATTTTTTGTGTTTTTAATTGTTTATCCATCAACAGTAACTACACTGCTAAGACATTGTCGATTAATATTTTTTTAATCGTTTATCCGTGAACAGTAAATACACTGCTAAAACATTCTGGATTTTTTTAATTTTGTTAATTATGACTAGATATTAACCTTGTGTTAACTATATTTTATTTTGTTGCCGTCTAGAGCACGTCAATTTTGACTAACAATGATTTTTTTAAATTTACAACCTTGTTCATAATTCACCTATGATATTTCGACTTAGCCTTCTCACAGCCCCATATTTGAAAGAGGTCTGATACTGATCATAAGCACGGCTCACGAAACCCATTTTTTCGACGTCAGCTACCAGGCATATGTAGGAATGGCATAGCATCGCTAAATAAACAACTTCACCGCAAAACCTCTTACAATAACCGCAAAATCTCCTACAATATATTGTTGAAATATGAGCTTTAATATAAATCATTATACTTTTCCTATGTGCAAAAACAAAAAGAAATTTTGTCAGATACAAGAAACGCTTCTTTCTCATTATCTCCTCAAGTATCTACTAATAAACATATCTTTATATATAAATTGGAAGGCAAAACAAAATAGAAATATGTAAACATAGAGAGAATATGAAAAAATGGAACCAATCAATTGCGTGCGTCACCTTTAGTTTAAGCTCAGTGCCTGAACATGCTTTTTCTGCTTGCATAAACCTGGCTGCAATTTATATACCTATAAGGCTTCTTATGTGGCTAGCTCCATTGTGTTATTGCATTTAGTAATTATTTTCAATGCTACGTCTGGAGAACATACATATGATGTTTCGACGACGTCTTGCGCAATTGAAGGCTTGTATTCACCATTTGATTTAAAACAAGCGTTTAAGTTACATTGTTCTCTCATACGAGAAATTAACCGTCTGGTCGCTCGGTCTATGTATGTTAATCGACAAATTGCGCATGTACATTGGTAAATAATATTTGATGCCGACATTAACGGCTGTTTCTCTTTGATTGCTGGTAAAGGCAAGTGTGTTACTCTAAATGACACTCGTAGTTTAGCTGCATTAAATATGCGTGTTAATGCCGCTTCAACTTTATTTGTGCCATTCGGGAAACTGCATCCCCTTTAAATGGGATGTTCAGGTAGTCTGTTTTCTTTTCTGGCCCGTAATACGTCCGTTTCTGTTTAATTCCCTTTTAATAATTGATTCAATTAATTTTCTATGACAACGATTAGACATTAAATCGTTAATTGCTTTATTATATTCGTTTTATTTTGAATCTTGACAAACCAACTTGTCAATGTTTGATAAACAGCCACAAACTGCTGATAATTCTTTTCGAAACGGCATAAAACTGCAGTAATGCAAATACTGTGCCGATTCGTTTTAGTTTGTAAACAAAATTCAAGATATAAATGTTAAAAACAAGATTATGGTATATTTTGATGTCACGTCTTTTTTTACAAATGCTCCAATTGATGAAGCCATTCACATTATAGTCAAAGCGGAAGAACACGACATATTACCATCTCCGGTGCCAGGTCACACTCTACGCAAGAATACCTTATTATGTAGGAAAGACGTACGGTTTCGTTTTAATGGAAGCATCTATAAACAGATTGATGGTGTAGCAATGGGGAGCCTATTATCTCTAATGATGGCTGAGATTTTTCAAGGGCATCTAGAGAACTCATAATTTTTAACTATCTGCGCTTCACATTTACCAGATTTCATATCACACCCAGTAAGCTCAAAGAATCGCATATGGTTAATATTTTATACTCTCATGTGTCTCACGTGGTATAACCAATTGTTTTAGCTAACAAATTTGCGATGAAAATGAACAGTTCCTTTGCATTCAATCATGTCTGCAACAAGGAAATTGCACCTAGATTTTCATACACGTTTTCCTAAATTTCATGGTGTATTGATTTTCATCATAGAGGTGCACCGTATCGCACACGATTGAACCCATGGTTACTTTATATAATATGTCTAGCTACTAGGAATTAACGTCTTGCCTAGTGACAATATTTAGTCGCCAAAATCGTATCACAATATAGTCAATAATCATGTATAGATCAACATTACCTGTTTTGAAATTTTATACAATCGCATATATTTTAAAAGCCACGGAACTCAAAGTTTGGTTCAGTATTGTTCGAATAGAATAGAACGAATTTACGAAAATTAGTATTGATAGCGTTTACCCAGGAGACGTCAACATACATCTGCCATCACCTATTGCAACGTGTGATGTAAATTTACGCCAAGACTTTCAAACGATTTAAATGCCGCTCTAACTTGCTTCACGTGACATGACCGACCTATAAAACTGAGATTTTATCTAGAAATAACTAATGGTTATTGGGCATCATTTAACCAATGAGGCAGTTAACAAGTATGCTCAAACTCAGCATCAGAAAATTTCTATATATTATGTTTTTATTCTATGGGCAGATCATCAATCATTTTCTTGTTTAAAAATCTACCCTGCAGCACTCACCTTACCTTGATATGATTATCTTTTTCATTGTACCCTTCCATGTGCAAAAAGAAAAAATAAATTATATCAGGTTCAAGAATCGTTCCTTTCTCATATTCTTCTTAAGTATTTTTTTTAAATGTCTGTGATAAAATTTATTTTTATTTTTGCACATGGAAATGGTACAGCAAATTTTATTTAGGATCGCATTGCAAAATGATTATTTTGTTCTCTTTTCTTCTTTTAGGACAGGAAATGTTTAACGAATCAATACAGTGTTAGAACAGCTTGTATTACAATTCAGAAACAACACAAAAGTTTCAAAAATTGATAACAGGCCAAAAGTAAAGCATGCTATCTTACCTAGTACATGCTACCTTAAATGCAGCGCCTTTATATGCACGAAGCGTATTTGCTACGCATTCACACGCTATCTTGCATTCGATAAATTTAAATCATGCTTCTAGTTGTCGGACTCGAACTTACTCCTGCTCATTTGCTGACGGATACATTTGTGCAATCTTTATCGCTTAAATTATTGAGCTGATTTATACAATTATCGGCCTCTTGATGTAGCGCCCATATTATCAGCCAGAATCATCGTGGACAACAAAAGAGCGTTGGCCCATCATTCTGTTCCTGCTGATATACTTATTGGCATTTAATTACACAGAGAAAACTGGACATAAATTTAGTATGTAGATATTAAGCTTTATTTATTTTGATGTAAACTAAATGAATTCTATTAAGTTTAATGAAATAAAGAACAGTTTTTTATTGATCTACCACCAGACTATGACACATTTTAGCATGGATTCACGAATAAACACTTTAAAATTACGAATCTATTATCCATATGGATTTATATCAAAACTCTGGATGAAATAATTATTGATGTTCTACGAACCCCCATTAATATATTTAAAGCATTTGTCATTGTTTATTTTTAAGTTAATATGAAGGTACTTAGTTCCTTAGAAGTAATACCGGTTATTTTTGCGCCACTTGAATGATAGTCGAATAATAGAGGCACGGTCCTAGAAGTCAATATCCTAAAATCTAAAGTGCTAAGAGTTATATCTGTGGCATCACAATAATTAAGCTTAGGCCTGATACTATTACTATCATATTTGCAGAATTTCATTATCATAGACCCAAACGGAAAATTTGCTGATGATCTAAAAATTTCATTTCAAATCGTTCCAAAAAACATTGAATTTTCTATAAATATCGAAGCACTAGATATCAACCAACCAATTAGATACTTATTTAAGCTTGGCTTGAAAACTAATTTAAGAAATTAAACGTTTAAAACTGGTTGTAGAACGAAATTTATCCATATTTAATTTCTGATAACACAATGAACACCTTAGAGATGATGCGCTAACAAGAAGTTAATGAGTTAAACACGACAGTTTAATGCAAAACTTCAGTTGAAAGACATATTGAAGGATAAGTGAGTTGTGCTAAGAACAAAATAGCTCTAATAAAATGAAATTTACTAACGGAAGACAAACAACTACAAATGATTATCATTTGGATTAAGCTAATCTCAGAATATAGAGCCACAACATGGAGCCCAATCAATAAGTACAGTCAAACATTTTAGAAGCTGTACATAGGAATTTATTACATCTATTAGTCCGGAGGTTAACAAAAAATATGTTTCAATACTACAGTTTCTTTTCTTTGCACTAATTATCGTTTCGAAGTATATGTCACTGCATAAAAATATACAAATTGAACCAGTGAAGCAGTATATTTAACTAAGTTACAATAGAAATGCGGTGCAAAAGGAATGTCAGATTTAACGTTAATCACTCTACCAGGCTGTCGGACTCGTTGTTTTCAGAAATTTATAAAATTTACAACCAGCTTCCATGCCGTTTGTTTGTATTGTTGAACTGATGTGCAAGTTAGCAATTGAATGTGTCATTATTCCTTTTATGTTGAAGACGGTTTGTGTTAAATTTATGGCATTCTGCTCATATTGAATAATTGTACTCTGAATGAGACCCCTGGAGATAATGATCGAAAAATAAAATATGTGGTTTAGCCGAATGTCTAACCTACATATACTTTTATATATTTTAATAATGGCGCACATCTACTGGATTCATTGCACATATTCTAGAATAGAATATATTTATCTAGATTCAAATCACACATGTACCATCAGAACGATGATAATATTATTAAATGTACAATACTTAAAACATATGACATCACATAAATATGTCCATTAAGTCTCGTATAGATAAGTAAATCTCAATAATTCTTAAATATGATTTATCAAAATCTGAACGTCGAGCAGTAATATTGTGACGCACAGCTCCACGTTACAACCCAACGATTCTCAATTTCAACAGATCCAATTCACCTAAGGGTCACAAGTGCTAATTCTGGTTTTCGAAATCTTTCTCCTAACTGTGGTTTCAGAAACAATCTCTGTTAGTTTCAAGCAGTTTTAGTTGAGATTTTATGAGCTACAATTTTATTCGTAATTAATGGGATTTTGTTTAAATGTAGGAGTTGTTGCGGTTATTGTAAGAGGTTTTACGGAATAGCTGTTTATTTAGCGATACTATGCCATTCCTACATATGCCTGGCAGCTGATACTCTTTGGGTTGTAACGTGGAGCCGCGCGTTACATACACCCCCCCCCTCCGACAATAAAAATTAGTACACAGTGAAGAGGGCCAATCATACGGGAGGTGTTATCGCTTTGCCGTAACGAATAAACACTGACGTTGGCTCTGCTGACACTGACACTGGTTCTTCAATCTCTCATGGCGGCATGACGGCGTCAGTTGGCTCTGTTGTAGGTATACTGTCGGGCATTGGACGGTGGTCAGTCAAACTGTCTGGAGGTGGAAGTATCGTCTCTTCGCCGCCTGATAGGTCAACATCATGGAACAGCAGGTCATTTGGATCAACGTCGGCCGGTGGTAATCTGTGTTTTGAGACAGCTTCAGCTTTACCATTAATCTCCAAAATAATGTAATTCTGACGTCGATCTAACACACGATAAGGACCGCGCTTTGGTTTGGCTAGAATCGTTGGCGACGAAGAACCATTTTAAAACATCAAAATCTTTGCGTTTATAGATTGGATCTGTTGCTGACGTGTAGAAAAGATCTGCCGATTCTCAGCGTTAAATTGTAGGTAACTGCGAAATGGAAACAAAAATGCCGGATCTTTCATCGTTGTCGCAGTTTCAGAGCGTGATCGGACTAGTTCGCCAGGTAGACGTAGACATTCGCCAAATACCATTTCAGCGGAGCTGCATTTTATCGGCTCTTGAGGTCTTGTACGCATTGACAGGAGTACTTTCGGCAAAGCCGGAAGCTAATTTTCTTCTGGGCTAGCCTTGAGCGCCCTTTCAGTTCCCGGTGTGGCCTTTCGACGAAACCATTTTCTCTAGGATTACGAGCCGTGGTCACGGAGTGTTTGACACCCTAGTATTTCATTAGGACAGCTAATTCTTTGCCGAGGAAAAGTGCTCCACGATGGGTTGTCACTTCAGCTGAAGCACCAAACCGAGCAAACCAATTGAGCTCTAAAGCATAACTGACAGTGTCTTGCCTCATGTCTGGCGGTAGTATGGCCTCATACCAACGAGTGGTGCGATCCCGTATTGACAGTAGATAGCGTATATTATTTACGGCAGGTAAGGTTACCAGATCAAAGAGTATGTGTGTGAACCGTACTTTGGGCACCTGAATGACATGTGGCGCCGTTTTGCTGTGTCACGTCATTTTGCATCGCTGAAATTTTAGGCATTGTTTGACCACTTCTTGATATCTCGCCGCATGCCACGCCAAAAATGAGATCTGGATAAAATTTCCACTGAGGCTTCACCAGATGGATGGCTCATTGAATGGTTAACCTCGAAGATATTGTGACGGAGTTTTTTCAGGCATAAACGGCCGAGAGCCCACGCCAGTTATTTCAAATTGCGACAGAGTTTCATCATAATCAAGTGTTTTCAGGCAATTTAGGTCACATGTAAAGGTACAGAGTTATGTAGGACGGCTCAGGGAGTCTGCGACTACGCTTTGTGACCCTTTGACGTGAGTGACTTCATATTCATATTCATGTATTCGAGTAAGTTGCGAATTGACACGTCGTGAATATAAATACTCTTTCTTTCCTCTGAGCATTGGGAGAAGAGGAAGGTGGTTGGTGTAGATCTTGAACTTTCAGCCATCCAGACAGGTTTGGAAGTGTAGGATTGACTGGTTAATAGCGAGTAACTATTAAACTAATGTATCATATCGCGTCTTGCGAGGTTGAAGTTTTTCCGATAGGTCGGTGTACGCCATTGATGGACATTTGAAGTACTGCGCCTGTGGCAACGTCGGATGCGTCTGTGATCATTTCAAAAGGTTGCGACCAATCAGGTGAATGAAGAATTATCGCTTTGTATAAAGCCCTTTTGGCATCCTCTTAAACCTGCATGTCGTCCACGTTGAGCTGAATCAGTTGTGATTTCTTGACAAAACGAGTTTTGAGTACCGATAGCAGATCTAAGTCAGCAGAATTTGGTAGAATGTACGAATCAGACTTTGTGCAAGAACTGAGAATACGATAATCCCCGCACACTCTGAATGTCCCGGGTTCACTCTTTGGTACCACTACCACAGGCGACGCAAATGGTGAGCTGGATCACGCACATATGCCTTGTTAACGTAGCATGGAGAATTCTTGCTCAGCAGCCATATGCTTGTGTGGTGCCAATGGACGTGCTCTGGAAGAATGAGGAATTGGCTTTGATAAGATTATGCGATGAGCTGTGATGGCACGCTACCTCTTGAGATCGGGCATAAAGTTGATAGGTTTGATACTCTCTTTATGTCGCTTAAGAACATCGTCCAGTTGTCGTACATAAAAAACTGGTGGAACTAGCTAAATAGATGAGACTGCTTTGGCGCGAGTCGTGTGCTTGAGCGCTGATGATAGCAACTGATTGTCAGCAGTGTGTATCTTTCGTGTTTTTGGTCGTATAGTGAGGTCGAAATATTCGAGGAAGTCACGTCCAATGATGTTTCTTGTCTTGTCGGCAATAATGAAAGCATACTTGAAACATCGTTTTGAATTGGAGAACGGGATTGTGTGTACTCGTACCCCAAACGTCGCCATACTTGAACCATTGGTGCAAGTAAGTTTGCTGGTATTTATTGGGTGTGTGTGTTTTGCCCACCTATGTTGGATGGTCCACGTATATGTATGTCTTCCGTGTTTATTATTAGCGTATCGTCTAGACGAGCCTTAATTATGCCTAATTCTGCAGTTAAATTATTCATTTGAGAAGTCAATGCCTGAATCAACGTTTCCAACCCATCAGAAGACATATTAAATGTACCACAAATGCTTTATTTTTACTCGATTATATATAGAATTTTGCTCGCACAACGAGCATCGATTTAATAAAACAAATTTACACATTAATTAATTTATGTTCACTTCAGCTCGAAGTCTGCTTTTCTCATTGGGCTGACAGCTTTATTCTTATACGGGCGCTTCTGCGAGGAATTTCTGTTTAAATAATGTCTGCCCTAGATAAGACCCTTTGTTCATTATTTGTCTTAAAGGTGGCCATTGCCACATCTTCCCCCCCTCAGGAATCGGCTTTCGCACTCTTCAATGGCTCGATGTACACGTTTCTTCTCAATACATAGTGATCTCCAATGCACTAGCGCTTTGTGGTCGTTAAAGACATCCACGTGTCTCCCGATGACAAAATATCTAAACTTCCGCAGCGCCCATTGTACGGCTAGTAATTCTTTTTCTGTGCCTGTATAGTTCTGTTCCGCCTTAGTGAGTGTGCGACTTATATATTGCGCAGGACGTCCGTCAGCTTGTAACACCGCTCCTATACCAATATCTGACGCGTCTGTAACAATTGACATATTACCTACCGGGAAAGTCAAAATAGTTGCATCTATTAATTTCTTCTTGCATAGTACAAACGCTTGTTGAGCCTCCTCCGTCCAACGAAATGGTATCTTGGCACTAGTTAACTAAGATAAGGGCTGTTTCGTAACCGCCATCCCTGCGAGGTATGGTCTATAGAAATTCACCATACCAATAAACCGGCGCAATTGTTTTCAAGTAGTAGGCAGCGGATAATCCCTGATAGGTTGTACATTCGAATCTAACGGCATGCATCCGTCTGCTGAGACTAAGTGCCCCAAGAACCGCACTTCTTGACCTATCTGTACCTTTTCTGGATTAAAATGTAATCGCCATTCTACTGCTTTGGCCAACATCTTCTGCAGCCTCACACGTAATTCGTGTTCAGTAGTGGCCCATATAATAACATCGTCTACGTAAGCTGTTGTACAAGTTAAGTCAGACACGAACGAGTCCATCATCCTTTGGAACACTTTCGGTGCGTTTTTAAGGCCAAATGGTACCCGGGTGAATTGGAAATGACCTTGGGGTACTTGTACCGCTAACTTCCATCGGTCTTCGGGCCGCACGCCTATTTGCCAAAATCCCTGTTTAAGATCAAGCACGGCAAACCATTTGCCTCCCGCTAGCTGTAAGAACAGATCACGCAGAGCCGGCATGGGATACGGGTCCGGTTTAGTTACTGAGTTCAATTGCCTAAAATCAGCCGCTGGTCGGAGCGAACCATCCTTTTTCGTAACATAAACTATCGGAGCACGAAAAGCAGATGTTGACGGTTCAACAACTCCAGCTTCTATCATTTCTTGGGTTGCTCGAGTCGCTGCTGCTAATTTCTTTGGAGGAGCACCATATACTTTTGGTGGTTCGTAACCTTCATTTAGTTCTAGCCATAGCTTAAACTGGTCGACCGTCGGCCCTGGACGCTCGCTACAATCAGGCAGTTGGAATATAATGTTATATTGGGTTTGAAGATTCTTCCACCACCCAGGCAGACAACTGGTCTCCTGCATCTTAGGGGTACATATAGACTTTATTGAACTTATTCCCTCAGGCCGCGATAGGCATACACGTTAATTTTGACAGTCTATCGTCTTAACCCATTTTCTAATGAAATCAAATCCCAATAAGGGCGTTTGCGTATTCGAAACAACAAAAGACATATGATAGACATTTTCATTTATTAACAACTTCGTGTCCCACTCGCCCACAGCCACCATCGATGCGCCCGATGCCTGACATAAACTTGCTTTCGTAGGTTTTACATTGTTCAATGGCCAAGTCAATGGTAGTACCGACACATCAGCTCCAGTATCCAATTGCATTATTACTGGCTGTCCGTTGAAGAGTTCTAAAAATTTAACTTTAATGAAAATTCTTACATTTGGCAATGTTTCCCACACTTCCTTTTCTTCAAAGGCCATCTGGTTCGGACCACTTTTTTGTTTGTTCTGCTGGTCTTTATTCGATCTACCCGTCGGAGCCACCAAAGGATTAATATTTGTGCCCTGCTCTCTCCCACCTTTATTTGTGAGATTGTACACCCTGTTACTCCACTGCACTGGCCGTTCTCGAGGGGCAGTACATGGGTTTTGCTAACGCTTATACGCCGTATTCGTCGGAGCTGGAGTCCTTATATACTGACTTTGCTTCCAGGCCACAGGCTGTTGCCTTCTGTCGCGGAACTGCTTATTATGCCGCGAAGAATTCCAATACGGTATGTCGCTCCTGTCAGATGTCATAACTGGACCCATGCGTGGAGATGCAGCTGCCATTTTGTTTGTCATTATGGCCGAACTTTGAAGAGCCTGAAGTCTCTCTTCAAGGCCTCCCTGGGCGCTGGATATTTCACCGTATCTGGTAGGATCAAGCAGCATGAACATGATGGCCTCATGTGGTTGCAAGCCGGGTAAAGACTCGGTAAGCTTCGAGAACCACCGCTTTATACGTGCCATGGTATCCATGGGCATCTCACCCATTAATGGCTTCAGGCTGTATAATTCTAAGAACACTTCCTAAGGCCTAGCCCGGAAATGATCCAACACGCGTCTTTTGTATTCTTCATACGTGAGGTCAACCGGCAATTCTATTTGGACTGCTACTGTCCGATCCACTAATTCCTGGACAGCTACACGCACAATAGGTGCTTCCAATGTAAATTCTTGGGCTCGAACTGATGCTTCAAATTTTTCGAACCACAACTGTGGCCTTTCCACATCTAGTGGTGCCAACATCGGCTTAAACTCTGATGACGGTCTGATATAACTCGTCGATTCGGCTGAAAACGCCGGGATATTTCTTCCCGATTCCCCTTTGGCGCGGTCGCTATTATTTTGCCCACCTATGTTGGATGGTCCACGTATATGTATGTCTTCCGTGTTTATTATTAGCGTATCGTCTAGACGAGCCTTAATTATGCCTAATTCTGCAGTTAAATTATTCATTTGAGAAGTCAATGCCTGAATCAACGTTTCCAACCCATCAGAAGACATATTAAATGTACCACAAATGCTTTATTTTTACTCGATTATATATAGAATTTTGCTCGCACAACGAGCATCGATTTAATAAAACAAATTTACACATTAATTAATTTATGTTCACTTCAGCTCGAAGTCTGCTTTTCTCATTGGGCTGACTGCTTCATTCTTATACGGGCGCTTCTGCGAGGAATTTCTGTTGAAATAATGTCTGCCCTAGATAAGACCCTTTGTTCATTATTTGTCTTAAAAGTGGCCATTGCCACAGTGTGGGTTCAAAATAATTGTGGCAGAGTTAGCTGACGTCTGTACCAGTATCTATGAGGAAAAATTCGCCAAATTTTGTTTCACGAATGGGAAAAGATGTTGATATTGGCAAATGACGATGAGTCTGGTCGTAGGGATTTGGGCATTTGAAGCATAACTTGACTCGAGCCATCGCAGTAAACACAATAGTTTGATTGCGCTCTACAGCGAAAGCAACGTGCTTTGAGCCAAAAGACGTCGGGTGGCCAACAATTTTGGGGTGTTCAACCTCTACTACCCCGGAGCACGCTGACCCCGAAAGATTTTCAAACCCTTCATGGGCGAATCATCCTGAGTTGTTGAAGGTGACCGCGCCCATCTGAACGTCGCATCTGTGCTCGGGAATCGGTAGCCATTTCTCAGGCAATGGCGCGTGGAGTGGCCATAGCTGCGGTGATTCGGACACCACACCGCTGGAGCTTTGGAACAGTGGCAAGGCCTGTGGAGGTCGACCTCTTGGTGCTGTTTCGGACGGTGGTCGACACTGGTCACGCCTGCTCTGGTCGCGTCTGTAGTCAACGGCATTGTTCAAAGCCGAATCTGGCCTGAAGGTGAGACTCTCAAGCAGGCTGATGAGGCGCTCATTGATGACATTAGTTTGGGCTGGCGAGGCTGGAGACTGAGGATCGGACAGATGTGATGTGATGCAGCCTGGCTATGAGGCATTTGAGCTGCAGTGGTGTTTCTTCCACCACTTGTCTAGACGTGCCGGGAGTTCGTCGTCTTGCACTTCAACAGACTCTCGCAGGAACGTGGCAATTTATTACAATGCCGGAGGAAGCTTCTGAATGAATAATCGCATCAATATTTCACTGGGTAGATTAAATTCAGTGGCTTTCAACTCCATCTCCCTAAATAGCTCGGAAGGCTTGCGGATCCCTAAAGACATATGGCTCATAAAACCTTTACGCCGGTCTTCCCGATTTGATTCCAGGCGCTTCCTCGACGTCGTGTTGCAGGCTCTGCTATGGCTGCGAACTGGTGCCCTCAGTTTATTGATGCAGGATGTCTTTGAGTCCGCGTCTGAAAGACATTGGGATTGTCTTTCAAGCCCTCACAATTATGTGATCCTCTTCTGTTATATTGGATACCTTGACCAATGAAGTAACATCGACGTTTCACCCGTTAAGGTGACCTGGATCGAATTGGCATATTTTGTACTGGGTCCATGTGGTGGTGCGGCTTGTTGGTGGGCTCGCCATCGGGCTTCCTGTCTTTCCTGAATTCGACGTTATCTTGTGTGTGTGTGCTGTCGAGTAAAGATGGCAGTATTGCATCGTCGTCACCCGTCATCGTGTGGCTGTCTTCGAGAATTGTGATATTGAGAGAGTGGCTCGCTGTGTTTTGTGGCTCAGGATTTGTTTTCTTGTGCGTTTCCCCGCTTTAATGGATTCACTCTTCCGTGGCATTCATCCGAAGTTCTAGAGTTAGCGGGAGGACTAGCGCCTGCTTGATATTCTCTTGACTAGAGTTGCTGTTTATTTATTTATCGGCTTTGAGCTCGACAAGACGCTGCACCATTTATGTAGGAGTTGTTGCGGTTATTGTAAGAGATTTTGCAGGGTAGCTGTTCATTTAGCGATGCTATGCGATTCCTACATATGCCTGGCAGCTGACATCGGGAAAAATGAGTTTCGTGGGCCGTGCTTATGATCAGTTTCAGAATCCTTTCCAATGTGGTGATATAAGAAGGATAAGTCAAAATGTCATGCGTGTATTATGAACGAGGTTGTAAAGTAAATAATATTCAATGTTAGTCAAAATTGACCGTTCTCTAGACGGCAACAAAATAAAATATTGTTAACACAAAGTTAATATCTAGGCAAAAAATCAAAGTCATAATAAACACAATAAATAAATCCAGAATGTCTTAGCAGTGTAGTTACTGTTCACGGATAAACGAATTAAAACACACAAAATATAAATCCTGGTTTTGATAGATAGATCACATAAATCCATTGCATGTTATTGGCGTATTACACGCGGGTGTGTATTATTATTAAGCAAAACCCTATTAATTACAAATAAAATTGCACTTCAAGAAATCTCAATTACAACTGCTTGAAACTAACAGAGATTGTCTCTTATATCACAGTTAAAAGAAAGATAGTCCAAAACCAGAGTTCGAATATGTGAACCTAAGGAAAACCGGATCAGTTGAAATTGATACTCGTTGGGTTATAACACGGAGCCAAGCGTTACATAAAAGAACATAAACCCGCGCGTAACACACCGGGCGCACACCGTGGATTACTATGTTTAAGCTGTCAAAGCCAGGATTTACATTTTTTGTGTGCTCTTGATTTATTATCCACTGACTTACTGCTTATGTGCCTAGATATTATATTTGTGTTAACAATATTTTATTTTGTTGCCGTCTAGAGCACGGTCAATTTTGTCTACGAATGAATTTTAAGTTACTTTGTAACATTGTTCATAATACATGTGTGGTACTTCGATTTAGCCTTCTTGTATCACGACATTGGGGAAGAATAGGATGGACAACAGCTAGAAAGTGAGAATGATTAAAAAACAGCACACGAAACCGATTTCTTCTGACGTCAGCTACGAGGCATATGTAGGAAAATCATAGCATCGCTAAATACACCGGTACCCCGCAAAAAACACCCTACAATATCACTGCTTGCGCTATATCAGTTTTGATACAATTAATATGATAAGTGCCAAAATGGTCTTTTAATTAATCGCATTTATTTGATTAAACGGTCTGTGATACATCGTACTATTTCATATATATATATATATATATATATATATATATATATATATATATATATATCTAAGTTGTACTTAGTATTGATTCAGATAAATAAATTCAAAAGTAAAATAAATTCAAAAATATGAATAAAGATATGTATCAAATGTAACCGGACTATAAATTCTGAAAACTATCTACAATAAATCGTAAGAAACTGGTTTCGAATTATATTAAAGTCGTAGTAAATATGCCATTTTCTGATACAATGTATTATAGAAATTTTAAATATCACTCGATAATGCCATATCTGAGTAAGACTTAATTTATTGGAATTAAAACAACGCATAATCATCGAAGTGTACTAAATAAAGACGAATATACAAATAAAAGAGATAATTAAGCCACAAAAATATGCACTATATAACTTAACGTTTTGAGTCATTATCACAATATTACATATATTAGACATCAACATATATAATTTATTGGAAAAAATTACCATGATTTCCACGCATGAGCTACGGCAAATTCAAAGTAATATCGCATTAGATCAAATTTAAATTATTCCAATCGAAATAACAGTTTCTATAAATAAAATTTGTAGCCCTCCAGAGTTAGTATGAACGTTTATTCGACCATGCAAAAGGACTTACAGAATCAAAACTCGAGATTATTTACGATCGCAAATATTTTCCTTTTCAGCACATCCTAGCAGAAGGTCGGCAATTAATCGTAAATTATATATATATATATATATATATATATATATATATATATATATATATATATATATATATATATATACATTAGGAAGACGTTGGTTATAAAAAAGCCTTACAACCATAGGAGGTGTGATCGTATATAAACTCAACTTTTTCTCATTTTGATAATACTTCTTTATCATACTCTTATACACCCTCTTGCACTGGTTTAAGTTGAATATTTATACGGTAAAAATTCTTACAAACTATAATGATCGCAAACATACAAACTATAACCTACTAGGTTATGTTTTTTACGATACAATGCTAACGTATTTCACATATTATCTTTAGAAGGTTTCCCGAATACTTTATGATCTTTATTAACTTTGTTCCAATTTGCGGCTGTGTATTTTGTGATTGCCTAATCCATATAATATACGTTTTCAGCCGAATATATTATGATATTAGGTTTCACTTTATTAACGATCTTCTTTTCTTAGCTAGACAAATTGGCTTTCTACATGTCACTCAGCATTAGTTGTAAACGAAATTGGCATGACTAGGTCATTAATTTCTTGTTGAAGCTTGATCTTGAATAAATCGTATATTATAGTATCATGGAGTTAAATTGTAGGGGTCTTTTACGGGGTTGGTATCTGGTTCGTGAATTTTATACCCGTCCTACATATCAATGGTGGCTATTATTACTACCCGTGCGCCTAATCAGTCTCTGATCTTTTTCGGATGGTTGATGTGAAAAGGCAAAACATCTGGTCATACATATAATAGATATAATGTTGCAAATAGCAATATAATTCACCGTTAGTCCAAATTGAATATATGTTGGTCAGCTGTAAAAATAGATTTTTATGCAAAAATAGGTCTTAAACACCATTCACAGTTAAACTAAATTGTCCGTCTCCTAGACGGCAAAGATTAAAATGATTTATGTTTATAAAGAAAAATGTTTTGCACACAATTAGTTATTCTTACACAAATGTCTGGATTGGAATGAGATTAGTCAACCGATTAAAAATACATGACAATATGAACATAGTAAAATGATTTATGTTTATAGAGAAAAATGTTTTGCACACAAGTAGTTATTCTGACACAAATGTCTGAATAGAATTGTATTTATACCATCGATTTATCACATATGAAGATATGTAAAAAGTCATCGTTAAAAGCTATCACTAAAATGAAGGAGTAAGCCCCATAAAGACTTCAATGACAAAAACTCGATTGAAAACACATGATGACATGAATGGAATCAAGGTTAAACGTTATCACTAAAAAGGAGTATGTAAATCGTTTAAAGACTTCAATGATAAAAACTCGATTGAAAATACATGGTGATATGAATAGAATCAATGTTAAAGGTTATCACTAAAGATGAAAATGTAAATCGTTTAAATACTTCAATGACAAAATTCACAAATGTTTAGTTCTCTACTTGTTAATATATTAATCCATTATTCTATTCACATAAATTTCGAATAATCCAACTAAACAAAATAAATCCGCAGTGACACAATAGTCCACCGCGTGATCCTCGCGGATCGCGCGCGGTTCTTTTTCTTTAATTAAAACACTATTAATTACAAATAAAATTGCAGTTCAAGAAATATCGATTAAAACTGCTTGAGACTAACAGAGATTGTTTCTAAAATCACAGTTAAGAGAAATATTGTTTAAGGACAGAGTTAGAATATTTGACCTTAAAGAGCACAGCGTTTGTAAAAATTGACCTTCGTTGGGTTGTAACACGGAGCTGTGTGTACCAAAATAATGTAAAATTATATCAAAACACCATTTTTCACGTTTGGGTTTATGAGAAATTAATATTTAATCTGAGTCTTATTAAATACCCACTCAAGTAACTAATATTTCGTGTCATATTATTCTTTAAAAAATCAAAGTTTTTTTTGGTTCATTTGTAAGATTATTCCCAAATCAGAATCAAAATAGCATATATGATCTTTGGGATCACATGGAGAAACTTTGCATATATTCCTTTTAATAGTATCAGATCAAAACAAGAACTTCTTGTATCTCCGTTTGGCAATTTTAACACTCTAGATTGTGGGTTATTTACTTGGATAAGCATACTTCTTTTATGTCAATGTTAGTTAAATAGATTAAAAATGATAAAACTTACTTCTAAGGAACTAGTCGCCTTAATACTAATATCAAGGGGGCTAGATTCCAACGCTTTTAAGTTAACTATAGCTAACTTTTTCTTATCCGATGCAATGATAAATATCACACTAGTGGGACATTCATGATGATCAAGCTTCATTTTGTCTAACTTGTATCAAAATCTAACAGTAAAATAGTTTCCAAATGTTCTGGCGTAACTTGCTTAATTCTCTTAAAAATGAAAAATATCTTTGAGATTAATCTTTATTAAATGGCATTACATCGCATGAAAAATTTATGAGTAGGTCTTTTAATAATTGTTAAAAAAAGCTAGTATTATGCAACCAATAATGATCTTGTTAAAAAATAAAAATATAGAATTAAAAATAATGTTGGCTGGTTAAATAAGTTATCAGTCTTCATTCCAAAGTGATCATTTTGTTTTTCGAATTAATTGTGTTATTTAAAAAATAATCTTTCACAAACGGTTACGAAATTCTCGTCACTATTATACAAAACATTGTTATCAGTCATAGTGCATAATTTCTATGAATAACAAATTGGAATAAACACAGCTCCTCTAAATCGCATCTAAGTTCACTAGCAGAACCATCAGTTTCTTTTCTCTTAATGAATACAATAGTCCCTATGTAGTTTGTAGTCAATCATTGGATTACTCTAAGCTTAAAAATATGTTTTTTTATTTTTACGGAATTTTAGAATAGAATAGAATAGAATAACTTTATTTGGATTCAAACCACACATGTTCCATCAAATAGATAATAATATTGGAAAATGTACAATATAAGAAAGATATCACATCACATAAATATGTGCAGTCTCATGTAGATAAGTAAATCTCACTAGTTGTAATGTACAATATATCAATATCAGAAAGTTCGGCTGTAAAGAGTAATAGATTCATTGTAAAAATAGGAAAAATTAAGGTACAATTCGAATGTAACATTATGCAAAAATGAGAACCATGACTAGCAATTGATTGTATGTATTGTTGACTAACATGATGATATTGTAACACGCGGCTCCGCGTTACAACCCAACGATGTTCGATTTTGACAAATATGGTGCTCTTTAAGGTCAAATAATGTAATTCGGGTCTTACACAATTTTTCTCTTAACTGTGATTTTAGAAACTATCTCTGTTAGTTTCAAGCAGTTTTAATTGAGATTTCTTGAACTGCAATTTCATTTGTAATTAATAGGGTTATTTATTAAATATACACACCCGCGCGCGATGCGCAGGGAACATGCGGTGGATTATTGTGTCACAGTGGATTTATTTCGCTCAGTTGGATTATTCGCAGTTTACGCAAGAGACTTACTGTTCACATTTAACTATGCCTATCCGAATTTCAGAGAAAAATTGATTATTATAATGACATAAGTTAAAAACATAGCAAACAGTGAACTAATTATTTGTGAATTTTTGTCATTGAAGTCTTTACACGAATTTTATCCATTTATTTTCAGTAACAACTTTTAACAGTGACAATGTTTATATCATCATGTATTTTCAATCAGTTGCATATATTCATTTCAATTTAGACATTTGTGAAAGAATAACTGATTGTGTGTAAGACATGCAAATTTATAAACAGCGTTCATTTTGCTACTGTCTAGTGCATGGACAATTTTGTTTAACTGTGACTTGTGCATAAAACATTCATCTTTGTGAACAATGTTCTAACTTTTGCCGTCTAGAGCACGGTCAAATTGGACTACTTATGATTTCATACGTAGTATTATTTACAATACACTTGTTATCATTCGCATTAGTCTGTTCTCATCGCACATCGGGAAAAAGCCGGGGATTAATCATGTGCACGGATCTCCACAGCCGCTACCAAACAAATGTAGGGAAAATTTTATCACGCAAAAGTCCTCTACATAAATGATTCCCCGGTTCGTCGAACTCACAGCCAGCAAGGAATTAATAAATATCTAGATTTTGAGAAATTCATGCACTTTGGATGAATGCCACACATAAGATGAGGTCCAGTTCAGGAAATGCAGGAAGCCCGGTGGTGAGCCCCGCAACAGGCCGCACCAACACATGGACACTGTATAAAATATGCCAATTCGATCCAGACTACCTTGACGAGTGGGTCGACGATGTTAATTTATTGGCCAAGGTGTCCAATATAACAGACGAGGGCTCAATATTTTTGAGGGCTTGGGAGACGATCCCAATGTCTTTCAGACGCGGACTCAAAGATATACTGCATCAATTCATTGAGAGCAGGCGTGACCAGCGTCGACCACCGTCCCGGAATAGCGCCAGGAGGTCGACGTCGAGAGACCGGGCCACAGTGTCACAGTTACCAGCGGAGTGGTGTCCGAATCACCGCAGCCAGGGCCACTCCACACGTTATTGCCTCAGAAACGGCTGCACATTCCCGTGCACAGACGCGACGTTCAAGTGGGTGCGGTCACCCTCAACAACTCAGGAGGATCGCCCATGTAAGGTTCGGAAAACTGCTGGGGCCAGCCTCCTCGGTGGCAGTAGAGGCTGAGCACCCCAAGATCGTTGGCCGCTCCACGTCTGATGGCTCGAAGCACGTTGCTTTCGCGGTAGAGCGCAATCAAACTATTGTATTTAGAGCAACGTCTCCAGTCAAGTCATGCTTCAAACGCCCAAATGCCAGCAACCAGTCTCATCGTCAGTTACCACTATCAACATCTTTTCTCATCCGTGACGCAACCTCTCCCGAATTATTTCTCATAGACACTGGATCAGATGTAAGCTGACTACGCCACAATTATTTCGAACCCACCCACCCAGTCGACACCAGCAGTCTGACCTGCGCCAATGGCTCCAACATAGCGACGTTTGGGGCACGGGTACACACAATCTCGTTCTCCAACTCAAAAAGATGTTTCAATTATCCTTTCATCATCGCCAACACGACAAGAAACCTCATTGGACGTGACTTTCTCGAACTCTTCGAGCTGACCATTCGTCCAAGAACACGAGAGATACGCACTGCAGACAATCAGTTGCTTACATCAGCGCTAAAACATACGACTCGCGCCGAAGCAGTCTCATCTATACAGTTTATTCCTCCAGTTCCTCATGTACCGCAACTGGACGATGTTCTGAAACGTCATGAAGAAATTTTCAAACCTATCTCCTTCATGCCCGATCTCAAGAGGAAGCGTGCCATCACAGCCCATCGTATCATCTTGTCGAAACTACTTCCTACATCCTCCACGAGCACGTCCATTGGCACCACACAAACATAAGGCTGCCGAGCAAGAATTCGCCATGCTACGTCAACAAGGCATCTGTACACGATCCAGCTCACCTTTTGCGTCGCCTGTGGTAGTAGTACCAAAGAGTGAACCAGCAACATTCAGGGTGTGCGAGGATTATCGTATTCTCAATTCTTGCACACAGTCTGATTCGTACATCCTGCCAAATCCAGCCGACCTACTCAGATCTGCTATCGGTCATGCTGTGTATTCAAAACTTGACCTGGTGAAAGCATACTATCAAGTACCGATGGACAAAGACTCAGTATCATATACTGCACTCAGATTCACCGGAGGTGGCACACACGTATATCGTTATATGCCTTCCGGTCTTAAGAACGCCTCTCAAACATTCCAACGCGTTATGGACGAAATACTAAATGGTCTACCATTTGTAATTCCATATCTAGACGACATCCTGGTATTCTCCAACTCAATGTCGAACATATACAACATATTAAGATCCTGCTCACACGTCTAGCAGACTATGGCCCCCGACTTCATGGCAACAAATGCGTCTTTGCACAGCAATCAATTCAATTCATCGGTCATCAAATTTCCAAAGAAGGCATGACACCTATACCTACTAAGGTTCGTGCTATTCAAGATCTACAGCCTCCATCCACCGTTCGGGCATTACGACGATTCTTGGGCAAGATGAACTACTGCTCTCGATTTGTACCCTGCCTTGCCAAGATTCTGGCACCTCTTCACAAATATCTCCTGCCAGAAAGCCGTTTCGTCAAGAAATCACAACCGATTCAGCTCAACGTGGACGACATGCAGGCTTATGAGGATGCCACAAGGGCCCTTTGCAAAGCGACCATGCTACATTCCCCGGATTGGTCTCAAACTTTATAATTGATAACTGTCGCATCCGACGCTACCATAGGCGCAGTACTTCAACAATCCATCAATGGCATACACCAACCTATCGCTTTCTTTTTTCAAAAACTACAACCTTGCGAGACGCGATATGATACATTAGAAAAAGAGTTAATCGCAATCTACCGGTCGATCCTACACTTCCACACCTCTCTGGATGACCGAAAGTTCAAGATCTACACAGACCATCTTCCTCTACTTCCGATGCTCAGAGGAAAGAAAGAGTATTTATATTCACGACGTGTCAACTCACAACTTACACGAGTACACGAGTATGAATATTAAGTCACTCATGTCAAAGGATCAGAAAATGTGGTCGCAGACTCCCTAAGCTTTCCTGCAGATCTTTGTGCCTCAATATTGTGTCCTTTACCTATAAGCACTCAGGAATTGCAATTAGCTCAGCAAGTTGATCCATCACTTCGGACATTTGATGTCAATCGACTGAAAACACTTGATTATGATGGAACTCTGCTGCAGTGTGAAATAACTGGCGTTGGCCCTCGGCCGTTTATACCTGAAAAACTCCGTCACAAGATCTTCGAAGTCTAACATTAAATGAGCCACCCATCTGGAGAAGCATCAGTGGAAATTCTATCCAGAGCGTATTTTTGGCCTGGCATGCGACGAGATGTCAAGAAGTGGTCAAAACAATGTCTAGAATGTCAGAAATGCAAAGTGACGAGACACACCAAAACGGCACCACAAGTCATCTATGTGCCCAAAGTCCGGTTCACGCACGTACACGTTGATCTGGTAACCTTACCGGCCGTGAACAATATACGATATCTACTGTCAATACGGGATCGCACCACTCGATGGTATGAGGCCATACCACTGCAGACATGAAGTAAGACGCTGTCAGTTATGCTTTAGAGCTCAATTGGTTCGCTTGGTTTGGTGCTCCCGCTGAAGTGACAACCAAGGCCAGACCAGAAGAAAATTGGCTTGGGGCTTTACCAAAAGTACTCCTATCAATGCGTACAGGACCTCGTGAGCCGATCAAATGTAGTTCCGCTGAAATAGTATTTGGCGAATGTCTACGGCTGCCTGGCGAACTAGTCCGATTACGCTCTGAAACTGCGATAACGATGAACGATCCGGCATTTCTGTTTCCACTTCGCAGTTACCTACAGTATAACGCACAGAATCGGTGATCTGTCCTACACGCCAGCAACATGGTCTAATATATAAACGCAAAGATTTTGATAGCTGCAAATGGTTCTTCGTCAACAACGACATGGATAACAGGATTCTAACCAAACCGAAGCGTGGTCCTTATAGTGTGTTAGATCGACGTCAGAATTACATCATTTTGGAGATTAATGGCAAAGCTGAAGCGGTCTCCAAACACAGACTATCCCCGGCCGACATTGATCCAAATGACCCGCTGTTCCGCGATGTAGACCTATCAGGCGGTGAAGAAACGATAACGCCACCCCCAGACAGTCTTGCTGACAACGGACTGACGCCCGACATCTCATCAACAACCGAGCCAACTGAAGCCGTCACGCCGCCGCGAGATATAGAGGAACCAGAATCAGTGTTGACAGAGCCAAAATCAGTCGTTACACGGTATGGCAGAGCAATAACACCTCCTGTAAGGTTAGCCCCCTTCATTGTGTACTAATTTTCATTGTCGGGGGAGTGTATGTAACACGCGGCTCCGCGTTACAACCCAACGATGTTCGATTTTGACAAATAGGGTGCTCTTTATGGTCAAATAATCTAACTCTGTTCTTACACAATATTTCTCTTAACTGTGATTTTAGAAACAATCTCTGTTAGTTTCAAGCAGTTTTAATTGAGATTTCTTGAACTGCAATTTTATTTGTAATTAATAGGGTTGTTTATGAAATATACAGAACCGCGCGCGATACGCATGGAACACGCGGTGGATTATTGTGTCACAGTGGATTTATTTCGCTCAGTTGGATTATTCGCAGTTTACGCGAAGGATTTACTGTTCACATTTAACTATGCCTATCCGAATTTCAGAGAATAATGGATTATTATAATGACATGAGTTAAAAACATAGCAAACAGTGAACTAATTATTTGTGAATTTTTGTCATTGAAGTCTTTACACGGATTACACACATTCATTTTCAGTGACAACTTTTAACAGTGACTATGTTTATATCATCATGTATTTTCAATCGGTTGCATATATTCATTTCAATTCAGACATTTGTGAAAGAATAACTGCTTGTGTGTAAGACATGCAAATTTATAAACAGCGTTTATTTTGCTACCGTCTAGTGCATGGACAATTTTGTTTAACTGTGACTTGTGCATAAAACATTCATCTTTGTGAACAATGTTCTTACTTTTGCCGTCTAGAGCACGGTCAATTTGGACTACTTATGATTTCATACGCAGTATTATTTACAATACACTTGTTATCATTCGCATTAGTCTGCTCTCATCACCCATCGGGAAAAAGCCGGGGATTAATCATGTGCACGGATCTCCACAGCCACTATCAAACCAATGTAGGGAAAATTTTATCTCGCAAAAGTCCCCTACAGTATAATGCATAACATTTCAATTTTAATAATACAAAACTTGGAAATAAAAATCTCAAGAAGTTATGTTGCTGATCACAATTATCCTTGTCTATGATTCAAACATGAGAAATTATTATCATAATCAAAATTAACAATATCAGCAGGATTGTAGACTTTTTCTACTTCAGTAGATAAAAATTTAAAAGACATCTTAGATGGAGACGTTTTTCTAAGCCCCTTTGGCATTTGGTTATAAATTTTGTAGATTTTCGAAAAGGAGAATAACTTGCTCGCAACATTCCCCACCAATGGAGGAGATATTGTCAAATGTCCAGATCTAGTTCCCACTGCATGGCTCTTTCTTATTGGATTCATATAGGCACCAGTCCACTGGTTCAAATGGAAAACTTTTATGTAATAGCACATCCTCCGAAACCATAAAGTTTGCAGTGATACAAACTGTAATCTAGAGGCGCATAAAGTGCAGGGGATAGGACTAGTTTGTTTCACAACTTTTCTTTGTACAGCTTCTATCTTATTGGATAAACCACTTTTTAATGGATTCCAAGTACCGGTAGCATTTTCTAGTATCGGTCTAATCCATATTATATACATTTTAAGTTTTATATCATTCGATAAGATATTTCTATTTATTAGTGCCCATCTGTTCTTGGTACTGCCTATTATCCTTTCAATATGTCTCTCAGCAGAAGCTGTACATGATTAATGATGTTTTTGAGATTAAACTTATGCAATAAATTAAGGATTTAGGCATAACTATTCAATCTCAAAAACATCATTAATCACAACATCATGAAAATAATCATAATTAAATTGTTTTTTGTTACCTTGTAGGGGTCGATTTCCGGGTTGGTAACTGGTTCGTGATTTTTTGACCGTCCCACATATCAATGGTGGCTATTAATGCTACCCGTGCACCTAATCAGTCTCTGATCTTCGGGTGGTTGATTTGAAGAAGGCAAAAACATCTGGTCATACGTATATTCACACAATGTTGCAACTAGAAAACTAATTCACAGATAGTCCAATTTGACCATGTGTTGGTCGGCAATAAAAAAACAGATTTTTAACATAAAATTATATATTAAACACCATTCCAAGTTAAATCAAATTGTCCGTCTTCTAGACGGCAAGAATTAAATGATTTATGTTTATAAAGTAAAATATGTTTCGCACACAAGCAGTTATTCTTACACAAATGTTCGGATCGTAATGAGAATAGTCAAATGATTGAAAATACATGATAATATGAACATAGTAAAATGATTTATGTTTATAGAGAAAAATGTTTTACACACAAATAGTTATTCTTATACAAATGTCTGAATTGAATTGTATTTTTATCATCGATTTAAAACATATGAAGATATGTAAAAAGTCATCGTTAAAAGCAATCACTAAAATGAAGGAGCAAGCCCCATAAAGACTTCAATTACCAAAAACTCACGAATATTTAGTTCATGTCATTATTATAATCACCTATTATTCTCTGAAATTCTGAATGGCACAGTTGTTCGATAACAGTAAAATTGTTAATAATTCAACTGAGCGAAATAAATTCACTGTGACACAATAATCAGCCGCGTGATCCTCGCGGATCGCGCAAGCGGTTCTATCTATTTTTATAAAAACCCTATTAGAATAGAATAGAATGGAATAGAATATCTTTATTTGGATTCAAACCACACATGTTCCATTAAATAATAAAATTAATAAAATATACAATGTAAAAAAAAGATATAACATCACATATATATGTGTAATTAAGAGTACTGTACAGTTTATCGGCATCTGAAAGAGATCAGCTGTAAACAGTGATAGATTCTTAATCAAAATTGAAAATTTAAGTTATAACTCGAATATTACATTTGTTGCTGAAACAATTTATCTTGGCTTTTATTTAACCATGAAAAAGTATTATCATAATCAAAATTAAAAATATCATCAGGATTAAACACTTTTTCTAGTTCGGTAGATAAAAATTTAAAAAGACATTTTAGTTGGAGGCGTTTCTCTAAGCTCCCTTTTGGCAAGTGATTATAAATTTTGTAAATTTTTGAAAACGAGAACAGCTTGCTCGCAACATTCCCAATCAAAGGTGGAGATATTGCAGAATGACCAGATCTAGTTCCAATTTCATGACTCTTTCTTATGGGATTCATATAGGCACCAGACCACTGGTTTAAATGGAAAACTTTTATACAATAGCACATTCTCCGAAACCATAAAGGATGCAGTGATACAAATTGTAATCTAGTGGCGTATATAGTGCAGGAGATAGGACTAATTTGCTTCACAACTTTTCTTTGTACAGCTTCTATTTTATTAGACAGACCCTTTGTTAAGGGATTCCAAGTAGCGGCAGCATATTCTAGTATCGGTCTAATCCATATTATAAACATTTTGAATTTTATTTCATGTGATATAATATTTCTATTTATCAATGCCCATCTGTTCTTGGCACTGCCTACTATCCTTTCAATATGTCTCTCAGCAGAAACCGTACAATGAATAGTTATGCCTAAATCCTTAATTTCTTGCATAAGTTTAATCTCAAAAACATCATTAATCTCAGCATCATGAAAATAAACATACTTAAAATCTGTTCTGTTACCTATTTTTAAAGCTCTCGTCTTTTTACTGTTTATTCTCAGCCCTAGTGTTAACAGATATCTACTTAAATCATACAAATCAAGTGTCACATTATTTTTGGAGAATTCAACATTATTTGGATCAATTGGAAAGATTATTTTCAAATCATCAGCAAATTTGCAAACTCGACCGTTAGGAATCTTAGTTTCCAAATATGCAAATACAATTTTAAATAATATTGGTCCCAAACTGGATCCCTGTGGAACTCCGCTTGTTAATCTTTTTGATTTTGATATCAAATCATTTACTTGAATACTCACTCTTCCATTATATAAATTGTATCTAAGTAATCTAAAAATATTCGGATCAATATTCAATAAATTAATCGCGTTCAAAATAGCATCAAAAGATATAGAGTCAAAAGCTTTTGAGATATCTATAAATACAATTAATGCATCTAACTTTTTCTCATCTAATGTAATTACATGTTTCCACATAGAAAGCATATTAGTAGTTGTCGATCTATCTCTCTTAAAGCCATGTTGACTTTATCAAAATCAACCGGCAACATACGTTCTAAATGATCTAGGATCAATCGTTCTATTATCTTCTAAAACAAAGGGATAATAGAGAGTAGTCTATAATCACTGGCGCAATTTGGCGTACTTACTTTTGACAACGGTTCAGCTACTATCGTTAGAATATCAATTGGTAATTTCCCATTCTTCAAAATTCTATTTATAAAATTGCAGAGCGCATTCATAAAATTTAAAGGTACTTGAAATAGGTTATCAAACGATATACCAAGGTGAACATTTTGTTTTTTGATTTTATTTTTAACGTTAATTTTATCAATGCATCACAGTCCATAACAAGTCTTGGTTCCTGGTCTGCCGAAGGATCAGGTACTTCCATGAAAATGCTTTCATTCTGTGGATTAATTATTAATTAAATATTTATTGCGCTATCTATCGTATATAATATTAGCTTTAAAATACAATTATTTACGTTGCATTTCACAAAATTGTCAACATTGTCATTTTTAATTTCCATGATATTTTATTTGGCATTTTTAGTGCTGTATAAAAAAGGGTAGTTTTTAATTAACTTATGCAACATGGTAGATGCAGAAGCAACAAAATAATCAGTGTCCATATTTAAAAATAATAATCGACAGCTCTGCGTATCCATCCGAAAAGCTCCAAGTTAATTCTGAAATATTTAACGTGTGAATTCGTTGGCGTGACTTTCAGAAAATACTCAATCGCCTTCTTCCATTTGAGGATAATTTGTATATAGTTTAGTATCTTAGAATTATGAAAGATATGATATCTTTAACGAAAACCCAAATCATTCTCTAAATAAACATCATTTATGCATTCAGAACGTCTAGTTTTTTCATTTATAATTTGCAATATATCTAGGTTAGAATAGAATAGAATAAAGAGTTTATAAGATATTTTAGAGTTAAGATGTCTATTTCAGTCACCAAAACCATATTATTCCATAAATAATCCAAAAAAATAATTGAAACGTATTAGTAAAATTACCATAATCAATCACACCCGCGTATCGTAATCTATAGACCATAGTTAAAATCAACCTTTCAATTTAGATAAAAACAAAATAAATAGAAGTTTATTTTCGTCTTGATGAAACAGTTTCGAAAGAAACACAGATCCACATTAGATGAGAGCTCCTCTGCCACATATTTTCACTGATCGATCTCTGGGGAACGTTACGTTTATAGAACAATGAATAAATATTCATAGTCTCAACTACCACAGCGGTCTATCATTTAAACTTAATACATTTAATTTCTTTAAAATTCATTTCTAGCTTTTTACTACTATTCCGTTCATCCTCATATTGCAATCGGCATCCAGTAGCGATGCTGTTGCAGACATTGATGTTTTTTGTCGTCTATTGTAGCTGACGTTCATTGACTATTGCAAGAATTTGTTTTTGTTGATGTTGTACTCGCAACTTACTATCATCGTATGTTAATTTATCCTATCGCTGGTTATTTGCTTCTGTTTGATCCAACCGGCCTCCTTTTTTAGAAAGGTTTTATCTCACCAAATGAACACTTTTCTAAAGACCCGTATTTCATCTTTTTTTTACTAATCTTATGGATATGCTTCTTTGGTGGTCTTCTGGTTAGCTTAATAGTAACCAGTGTCAGGCGATCCAACTAATTTATAACTTTATAAAATGTAATATATTTGCCATCACTTAATCCGTAATGGTTGAATGTATGGAACTGTGGAAGAAGTGTTTCATTCGGCAAAATTAACTTAAAATTTGTTTAGAATTTCGAACTATCGCTACTTACTTAAACGAATATTATTCGTTAAGAAAAAATATTAAAAAATAAATCATTTCATACAGTTGTACTGTTTTAAAAGATGCATTCGGTTGCGCAGTGCTGTCCTTTTTGTTGTGGATTTGACCGCATTTTTCTTGTGCGGGACAATTGATAGCACTCATAGGTCGGTAAAATCTTGATTTTTTTCCATTTTCAGATGATGTAATTTTTGGCCTCAATTGATGGGTTCTCACTTGTCCCTTCTTCTTTAAGCCTTCAATTAGCTGATTGTCTAAAAATGACGTTGGAACAAGATTTTCCATTGTTCTTTTTCCTAATTTTCGAACCCGAATTTCCAGGTTCATCTTCAGGGTCGACACAATACGCCACAAGTTGTGTTTTACTCCTGTGCGTATTGTGTCGACCCTGAAGATGAACCTGGAAATTCGGGTTCGAAAATTAGGAAAAAGGACAATGGAAAATCTTATTCCAACGTCATTTTCAGACAATCAGCTAATTGAAGGCTTAAAGAAGAGGAGACAAGTGAGTACCCATCAATTGAGGCCAAAAATTACATCATCTGAAAATGGAAAAAATTCAAGATTTTACCGACCTATGAGTTGTACTGTTTGTTCTTGCTCAGTTTCAGCCTTTTTGTATTTTGTCATAATGTGTTTAAGACCTCTCTGGTTGTGTTTGTTTCAAATCTTCCCTCGATTTAGAACTTCTATAGTTTTTATATTTGCGTTAAAAATAAATTATAATATCTCAAGTTTATTTTTTTTTCTCCAAAATATTAGAAAAACCAGGAATCGGTAATTTAATTATTCAGTTTTACATGTTAAATCTCTTTTTAGATTAAACTCTTCTGGTGTAGCGCTTATTGAAGCGTACATATTCATGCGTCATTTTATATAGCTAAATAATTCCGACTGATTTTACCATTAATAAGGATCTTGAAAAATCGGATATAAAGAGTGTGACTAGAGCGTTTTCTGGACTCAGCCTAAAAGACTTAGATGATAAGGCTATCTCTTCAAACTCCAGACTACATGGTCATTGCGACAGGCCAGACGCTCGTCACCACACACAGATAAAATACAGCATAATGTTATCATTAGGAAAGTAAGCATGATTTTCTACAGCACAAGCAAAGTACATCAGAAGAAAGAAAATCGTTATTCTTATACTACCGCATCAATTTCATTCAAGACGTCAAGACTCACACAATAAGTCTAGAAAAAATTCAAGATAGTCAATTTTGCGATGGTACTCTATCTATTCAGGGCCATTGCCGATGAATTTACTATCATCTCCCATTATGGTATAAAAAAGATAACTGATAAAACTTTTTTCTTTGTACAATGTCTCACAGCTCTCCGATTAGGACATAACATAATTCTAACTTATTCACAATATATTTAGATATTTTATTAGGTGTGTGATTTAAATAATTATGAAATTCCGTGATTGTGCTCCTTGTAACGCTCCAGCCAAAGGATGGGCAACGTTACATAAAGCCGCCAAGTAACAAGTTAATGTTTGTGGTCGTGAAAATGTCTATTAGAAACATTCATCTGGTAAGGTTCTAAATAGGGATAATACAAGAGGAGAGGCGTATATTCAAAATTACTTCTGGAGCTCTGCTATGTGGGTTGTCTTCATAGATTAGTAATGTTCTATATAGATACACGCAAACCATTGGATCAGAAGAAGCAGTATGTTACAATCGCTGTGTCACGACTTTGTTGAATTTTGCTGATGATCTGTGGCTACACAAAGGGGCTGAAAACCGTAGGAATAAAATTATTAAATTAAGCAATAAAGATTGTCTCGAAGCGAAGCCGCAGGATTTGGTTTAACTGACAACAAGCTGCGCTAGAGAAGCAGCTTTGTCAAACATTGGGTAGAAATAGCGAGTGTAAACAAAACTATGATGAGAAAGCGAAAGTGAGTTCATGTAGCTAGCACGTCAGAGTAGGTTGCACATAGAATGCACTGCGTTTATACGGTTTAATTAGCATGTGATTGGATAATAATCATGTCAGATTGCATAATTCTCATTGGTCTGGGTTAGGTAAATAAAATTGCGAATATCATTCGAATTAAATTGTAAAATGTCAGAGATTTAATTTAACTTGTTACACTCAGTTCATCCTCCCCGAAAAATGGACAAAGAAAGGGTAAATTCCTCCTGACGTGGCATGATTTGTATTCTGGGACAAAGTAAGAACCTAGTTAAACTGTAACACGCAGCTCCACGTTACAACCCAACAATGCTCAATTTTGACAAATATAGTGCTCTTTAAGGTCAAATAATCTAACTCTGTTTTTACACAATATTTCTCTTAACTGTGATTTTAGAAACAAAACCCTATTAATTACAAATAAAATTGCAG